>CAUYTI010057224.1:0-27603 GCA_963575145.1 Galago senegalensis | reverse complement strand
GGCACCAGCCACGTACATCTAAGGTGGCAGGTTCGAATCCAGCCTGAGCCCCCTAAACAACAATGACGGCTGCAACCAAAAAAAAAAAAAAAATAGCCGGGCGTTGTGGCGGGTGCCTGTGGTCCCAGCTACTTGGGAGGCTGAGGCAGGAGACTCATTTGAGCCCAGGAGTTGGAGGTTGCTATGAGCTGTGATGCCATAGCACTCTACCCAGGGGGCAGCTTGAGGCTCTGTCTCAAAAAAAAAAAAAAAAAATTACCCTTAGCATGTGCTGAAGTATTGTATTGTTTTGCTACCAAACAAGTTTCAGATATTAGATGACTGATTTTTTCCTTCCTGCAGCTCAATAGAGCATTCCAAGAGGAGGACTCTCCAGCTACTTTTTATTGCATCAGTATGCAGTGGTTTAGAGAATGGGAAAGTTTTGTGAAGGGTAAAGATGGAGGTAAGTGATTAACTGAAAATTAAGTATTTTTTTCTTTTCCTTTTTTTTGAGACAAGAGTTTCACTTATTAACTCTCAGTAGAGTGCTGTGTAGTCACAGCTTACAGCAACCTCCAACTCCTTAGGCTTAGGCGATTCTCTTGCCTCAGCCTCCCAAGTAGCTGGGACTGTAGGCACCTGCCACAACGCCTGGCTATTTTTTTGTTGCAGTTAGGCTGGAGCTGGGTTTGAACCCATCACCCTCAGTATATGGGGCCTGTGCCCTACTCACTGAGCCACAGGCGCCGCCGTAAGTGTTTTTTTCATTTGACAAATACTTCTTGAATATCTGTATACTTTGGGATTTGACCATTGAATAATAGGGTAAAAGATCCCTGCCTTGTAGTTTATATTCTGGTTGTTTTTTTTTAAATTAAAATATAGAATATATTCTAGTTTATATTCTGGTTGTTGAAAATAATCCTATTTTATGATATCTGGGATTTGACCCTTGAATAATAGGGAAGAAGATCCCTGCCCTTATAGTTTATATTCTGATTGTTCTAAAAAAATTTAAAATACAGTGTATATTCTAATTGAAAAAAATTTTAATCCTATTTTATGAATTATATTTATAGCAGGAGTAAAAGAACTGAACAAAGTTAGTCTATGATCTTAATATTGAAAAAATTTTAAAAATCTAGACAGCAATAGGGGTTAAGTCTTTGTTTAAATGGCAGTAATACGATGGCCTACTATGTGGACTTTTAAAATAATTTTGTATAACAGTATTTAGTAATATGAAAAATAAGAATGCAATCTGTATAGTTTGAATCTTTTGTATTTTTAATTTCTTTTTTTTTGAGATAGAGTTTTACTTTGTCACCCTCGGTAGAGTGCTATGGCATCATAACTTACAGCAACCTCACCCCTGGGCTCAAGCAGTCCTCTTGCTTCAGCGTCCCCAGTAGCTAGGTTGCTGGGACTATAGGCGCCCACCACAATGTCTGGCTAAGTTTTTAGAGACTGGAGTCTTGCTCTTGCTCAGGCTGGTCTCCAACTCCTGAGCTCAGGCAACACACCTGCTTTGACCTCCTAGAGTGCTAGGATTAATGGCATGAGCCACCACCTGGCTCTTTTGTATTTTTTTTTTTTTTTGAGACAGAGCCTCAAGCTGTCCCCTTGGGTAGAGTGCCGTGGCATTAAAGCTCACAGCAACCTCTAACTCCTGGGCTCAAGCGAGTCTCTTGCCTCGGCCTCCCAAGTAGCTGGGACCACAGGTGCCCGCCACAACGCCTGGCTATTTTTTGGTTGCAGCAGTCATTGTTGTTTGGCGGGTCCAGGCTGGGGATCCGAACCCATCACCTTAGGTGTACGTGGCTGGCGCCTTAGCCGGTTGAGCTATAGGTGCCAAGCCGCTCTTTTGTATTTTTTAAAAAGCAAACATTATATTATGCAAAAACAAAAACACTACACCAATATTCCTGGCTAGGCGCCTGTAGCTCAGCAGCTAGGGCGCCAGGCACATACACTGGAGCTGGCGGGTTTGAACCCAGCCCGGGCCTGCCAAACAACGATGACAGCTACAACCAAAAAAAAAAAAGTAGCCTGGTGTTGTGGCAGGTGCCTATAGTCCCAGCTATTGAAGAGGCTGAGGAAAGAGAATCACTTAAGCCCAAGAGTTTGAGGTTGCTGTGAGCTGTGATGCCATGGCACTCTACTGAGGGTGACACAGTGAGACTCTGTCTCAAAAAAAAAAAAAAAAAAAAGTTGTCCTGTCCCGTAGTGAGATTACTGTAGTTTTTCTTCTTTGTTCCTTTTTTGCAGCATTTTTCTTTTCAATAGATAGTTTTTTTTCTTCTTCTTTTTTTTTTTTTTTGTGAGACAGAGTCTCACTTTGTCACCCTTGGTAGAGTACTATGACATCACAGCCCACAGCAACCCCAAACTCTTGGGCTTAAGTGATTCTCTTGCCTCAGCCTCCCAAGTAGCTGGGACTACAGATCCCTGCCACAACACTTGGCTATTTTTTGCTTGTAGTTGTCATTGTTGTTTGGCAGGCCGGGGCTGGATTTGAACATGCCATCTCTGGTGTATGTTGCTGGCACCCTAGCCACTGAGCTACAGGCAGGGAGCCTAATAGACAGGTTCTTGCTGTTACCTACTCTGTCCTTGAACTCTTGGGCTTTAGCAATCCTCCTGCCTCCCCCTCCTGAGTGGCTAGAACTATAAGTGCACACTACTCCACCAGCTGTTTTACAGCTTTTGATAATGAACATGCACTGTATTTTTGTATTCAGGGGAAAAATAAAATTTTTTCCTTAAATTAAAAAAGAATATAGTTGGGCATTTTCTTTTCTACTGCTTTTATTGCTTGTATAATTTAAGAATGATAATCTGAAACAAATCAAGAATTACATAATTTTTTAAACTACAACGTAATTGTTACTTTTTAACATTAGTGGCATGTTTTGACATGTAATTTGTAATTCTCAAATGGATAGTTAAGAAATCATTTCTGTTAGAGTTTCAGTGGTTTTAAGAGAGCCTTTTTCATCTTCTTTCCTGTTTCTATTTTGAGAAAACTAAGACTTAAAGGGGAAGAAGCTCAAGAGAAGATAAAAATTGACTGGAATAATTTGGTTAAAAAATAACTAATCTGATGATATAGGTACAGTTCTCAATTATTTCAAGCACAGAATTGTGCAGTTCTTTGATACATTTCTTTGAAAAGTGTGCATTTTAATATGTATTTTTTTCCTTTTGACTTAGATCCTCCAGGACCTATTGACAATACTAAAATTGCAGTCACTAAGTGTGGTAATGTGATGCTCAGGCAAGGTAAGTGTGACTCATAGTTAAGCCTTTAATATAGTGATTTGTCACTGTGCGTAGGATGGTGTCATCAGTAGCCATCTATGGTACTTTTTTACCCAGCTCAAAAATGTGTATAATTCGTATGTCCACAGTATAAATAGAGGAAAGCAGCCAATGTTAATTTTTATTTGAGGAAAGGTTTTAACAGGTGCATAGCAATGGTGATTTGGTAGGAGCTAGGAAAAAGCATCTCTAACTTTTTACAACAGACCATATGTTGCAGCTTATAACAATATAGGCTGGTAGTCTGCAGATTCATGTTCCAAAAGTTCTCAGTTATCCTTCAAGGATTCATGCTGGGGGTGGGGGTATACTATGAAAGGTTTTGCAGTATAAAATATGCAGTAAAAATATAAAATATTTGCAAATATTCTTCTCTTTATATAATTTTAGGAGCAGACTCTGGTCAGATTTCTGAAGAAACGTGGAATTTTCTGCAGTCTATATATGGTGGGGGACCTGAAGTTATCCTGCGACCTCCAGTTGTTCACATTGATCCAGATAAACTACAAGCAGAAGAAAAAATTGAAGTAGAAACTCGGTCTTTGTAATTTTGAGGATACAGAGAGTTCTAATGAGAAATCATTTTCACTTCCTCTGATATATACACATGCAAAAACATTCCTAAGAGCATGTTTATTTTCTTGATTTTTCATCTTTTATCCAATTTATTCCTTCTTAGTGGGCATTATGGGAGTATATATTAAAATGTATAACATACTACATGTTGGTGTATTTCATGCTAAATACTTACTGTAAAGTCTTTCAGTGTAACACTTTTGATAGAGAAGGACAGTTGTGATCAGTCAGTAGTCATTAGTTTATCTTTGTGCTACATGCAGATCCATGGCGTCCTCTGTGGTGGTGTAAATACTTTTGCTTTGAAACTTTTTCCGTTACTCTAAAATATCATAACTCTGACTAATCTTTTCAGTTCTTCAAAGTTTAATTTAATTCTGTAGTTTTGACATGGCTTCACATAATGAAGAGCCTATTTTAAATTGAGAATAGTAGTTGTAATATTGTTGTTAATTTCCTACAGCTCAGGAAAGGTAGGGTGTTACTTCTTTTGCACTGCAGAATATAACTAGCCTATTAAAATACAAAAAATGTCTTTTTTTGAATGTATCAAGGATGTATTTAGTTTGAGTGGAATTTGTCAGCAGGTATCAGTAACTTATTGCTGCTTATATTGTAAAATGTTAAACTTCTATTCCTATAACCCTGGCTAGTATTCATTAATGTCAGTAACTAGAAAACTTAGATTTAGTTTCAAGGCACTTTCTGAGAGCATGAAGTGTGGAATGTGTCAGTGAGATTGTTGATAAAGCTGAACCCACTTGCAAATTGATTTTTTAATAAAATACATAAAGTCTTTTTGAATAATGTAGTATGCACTGCTATTTGCTTGATTATGTAATGTCAAAAATTTAACTATATTCCAAGTACAAAAACATACTGGATTACATGGTGGATGTTGAGTAGCTTTCATGATGGTTTTGTTTTGGGATGGGGCAGCTGCCACCAGCTAAAGCAATGTTGTTAAAATTAATAAAAGTGATTTTAAAGTGTATAACTTGAATATTGAATTTGTTGTATACACATTCAGGGATATAGATACAATGTTTGTTAGTTCCTTCTTGTTACTTCTTTCTTTTTTTGGCCGGGGCTGGGTTTGAACCCGCCACCTCTAGCATATGGGGCCAGCTCAGGTGTATGTGGCTGGCGCCTTATTGACTTGAGCCACAGGCACCGAGCCCAAAAGGTTTGTTTTGAATAGTGCTTGCCATTTATTGACTACATAACAGTGTTTTCAGTCAATCTACTGAAGTGCTTTCTTTACATCTAATCCTCCCAACAACTCTATGACATAGGTTCAGTGACTTCCCCAAAGTTGTAAGAGCAAAGAAGTGACTCCAACTTAAATCCCTTATGCCCAGTAATGTGTTGTTTCCCAGTGAATTCCTCTGAAACTGGTGGTGATAATCTCATATTCATTAACAGTAATGTGTGTTATTGGAATATATAATATGGTAAAGAACACCATTCACTAAGAGCTTATACAATTTTTTTACATTGTAATTGTCAAAATACATAAATAGGTAGTAGTACCATAGACTTAAAGGTTGGCCTACATGTTGACACATGTGGGATAAAAAAATAATTTCTGTAAGGATGATTTTCTTAGAAATACTTAAGCTGGTTCGGCACCTGTGGCTCAAGTGGCTAAGGTGCCAGCCACATACACCTAAGGTCTTGGGTTCGAATCCAGCCCGGGCTGCCAGACAACAGCTGCAACCAAAAAATAGCCGGGCATTGTGGCGGGTGCCTGTGGTCCCAGGTACTTGAGAGGTGGAGGCAGGAGACTTGCTTGAGCCCAGGAGTTGGAGGTTGCTGTGAGCTGTGATGCTACGGCACTCTACCCAGGGGGACAGCTTGAGGCTCTGTCTCAAAAAAAAAAAATAAATAAATACGTAAGCTGAGAAACAGGAAAATTGCAGTCAAAGGTTAATAAGAGTCTATGTGTATTAGGCATTTTGTTGATTTGTTGTTTTGAGACAGAGTCTTGCTGTGTTGCCCTGGGGTTGAGTGCAGTGGCAGGACTGTAGCTCACTGCAACCTCAAACTCCTGGGGTTAAGTGATCCTCCTGGTTCACCTCCCAGTGGTTGGGACTATGGGCATTCACATGACAACCAGCTTATTTTTCTTTTTTTATAGAGACAGGGTCTCGTTAAGTTGCTCAAGCTGATCTGGAATTCCTGGCCTGGAGTGATGCTCCTATCTCATCTTCTCAAATGCTAGGATTACAGCTGTGAGCCACCTCACCCAGCCAAGAGTTTGTGGATTTATTCTGTGAAGGTGATTAAGTTTTGGGCCCTGGAGTCAGTCTGCCTAGGTTCAAATCCTAGTAGCTTCATCACCTTTGAGCTGTAGTTTGTAATAGTGTTTAAAGTTCTGCGATCTCTAGTTTTCTACATTTGTTGAATGAGAATTTTTCGGGTTGGGGTTTTGTAGGAAGCAGACACTGAGGTGATGTTAGGAGTGCATATGATCTGTTGGGGAGTAGCATAGGTCAGAGAAAATGAGAGGAGGGTGGCGCCTGTGGCTCAGTGAGCGGGGCACCAGCCCCAAATATTGAGGGTGGTAGGTTCAAGCCCGACCCTGGCCAAACTGCAACAAAAAAATAGCTGGGTGTTGTTATGGGTGCCTGTAGTCCCAGCTACTCAGGAGGCTGAGGCAACAGAATCACCTAAGCCCAAGAGCTGGAGGTTGTTGTAAGCTGTGACACCACGGCACTTCACGGAGGGCAATAAAGTGATACTCTCTCTCCAAAAAAAAAAAAAAAAAAATGAGAGGAAACTGGATTGAGCAGGAGTTACCAGGGTGGTGCAGGCCTGACAAATTCTCTGTGAGTCAACCCCGTAAGGGGATATCTGAAGCCAAGATTGCCCATTCGAGGAGTCTTGCATTGGGCAGAAATGGGTAGGCCCTTCTAAGGTCAGTAAGCCTTGTTCTGTCACCAACTAGTGGCTACCCTTTTTTTTTTTTTTGGTCTCATTGTTACCCCAGGGTAGAGTGCCGTGGTGTCAGCTAAGCTTATAGCAACCTCGAACTCTCAAACTCCTGGGCTCCAGTGATCGTCCTGCCTCAGCCTCCCAAGTAGCTTATACTACAGGTACCCACTGTGATGCTTAGCCAATTTTTTTCTATTTTACTTTTTATTTTTCGGAGACAGTTTCACTTTGTCACCCTAGGTAAAATGCTGTGGTGTCATATCTCACAGCAACCTCAAACTTCTGGGCTCACGTCTTTCTCTTGCCTCAGCCTCCCAAGTTACTGGAACTACAGGCGCCCACCACAAAACCTGGCTATTTTTTTTTTTTTTTAGAGATGAGATCTTGCTCTGTCTTAGGCTGGTGTCAAACCTGTGAGCTCAGGCAATCCTTCTGCTTTAGCCTCCCAGATGGATCAGGTTACATGCGTGAGCTACCATGCTTGGCCCTTTTTCTATTTTAGTAGAGATGGAGGACTCACTCTCACTTACGCTAGTTTGGAACTCCTGTGCTCAAATGCTCCAGCTTCAGCCTCCCAGAGTGCTAGGATTACAGGTGTGAGCCACCACGAGGAGTGTGAACAATAAATCTTTGCCACACTTGATCACAGGATCATGATAGTTGTGTATATTGCTATATATAAAATAATCAACATAATTGGCATTCAATGGCGTAACCCTTTATTCTTTCTCCCTTTCAAAATGTGTAACTTTGTGCTTATTTCAGCAATGTACATACTGTTAATAAAATTGGAACAATACAGAAATTAGCATGGTCTCTGCACAAGGATGACACACAAATTCATGAAGTATTCCATGTTTAAAAAAAATAGAAATGTGGGCTTGGTGCCTGTAGCTCAGCAGCTAGGGGTGCCAGCCACATACACTGGAGCTGGGAGGTTCAAATCCAGCCTGGGCCTCCCAAATGATGACAACTACAACCAAAAAAATAGCTGGGCATTGTGGCAGGCACCGGTAATCCCAGCTACTTGGGAGGCTGAGGCAAGAGAATCGCTTAAGCCCTAGAGTTTGAGGTTGCTGTGAGCTGTGACGGCATTGCACTCTACTGAGGGTGACATAGTGAGACTGTCTCAAAAAAAAAATCTATGTGTCTTTTTGGCGATGTACAATTTCTTTTGCATTACTCATTAAATATGAAAAGGTTTGTTTTCTTTTTTTTTTTTTTTTTTTTGAGACGGAGCCTCAAGCTATCCCCCTGGGTAGAGTGCCTTGGCATCACAACTCACAGCAACCTCCAACTCCTGGGCTCAAGCAATTCTCCTGCCTCAGCCTCCCAAGTAGCTGGGACTACAGGCGCCCGCCACAACGCCTGGCCTTTTTTTTTTTGGTTGCAGCCATCATTGTTGTTTGGCGGGCCCGGGCTGGGGATTTGAACCTGCCACCTTAGGTGTATGTGGCTGGCGCCTTAGCCGCTTGAGCCACAGGCGCCGAGCCGAAAAGGTTTGTTTTCACCTTCTAGTGTTTGACATATATGAGACAAAATGGGTTCCTGGTAAACTTGTTTACTAAATTCATGTTGAAGACTCCTCTTTTGTTTTTAGGAACTACTCTACACGATTTATCTTGTACTGTTCTGGTTCCTCATAGCCTCTGGTTTTCACTTTCCTTCCATGCCTCCGACAATGTCAGTGTTTCTCAGGGTTTTGTTCTTGATTTTCAGTTCTTCTCACTCTGTGTTCTCTCCCTAGGTAACAAAATCCAAACCAAAGGTTCACATAAGCTGAAGATTTACAAATCTGTCCATCCAGCTCATACCTGGAGCCAGCATCCTAGACAAACACATATTCAGTGGTTCCTGGGCAGCTTCACTAGAGTTAATCTCAAACTCAGGATACCTTCATGGAACACATCGTTTCCTCCCTAAACTTGCTCCTACTTTAGTATTTCCTGTGGTAATCAATGACCCCTTTATCTTACCAGTCACCAAGCTAGGAATCCTAGACTCCCCTTTACCCACAAATCCAATTACTCAAATTGTAGAGATTCAGCCTCCAAAATATCTGGACACATAACTGTATTTGGATGTAAGGACACTCATCATACAAATTTTAGTAGTATAAAAGGGTCCCCAAATAGAAAATGGTTAAATAAATTATGTAACCATCACCTGGGGTTTCTGAAGAATATTTACTGGCATAGAAAAACAGCTTAGAATCTAATGAAAGAAATTAGGATACATGATGTCATATCAGATGTTATATATCCACAGGAAAAAAATATTGCCTGGTTTCTTTTAGGTAATCTTAAGTATTAGTAGCAGTAGTAAGTAAATAATAGGAAGTTCCATCCCGAGTAGGGGGCTTTGCATCAACTGTTCTCCTTCACTGGAATGTTCTTCTTGCCTTGCCTAACTTGCTGACTGTATTGACACTTTAGGTCTCACTCAGCCTAGATGTCACTTCCTCCAAACTACTTTAGAACATGTGCTTTTGGCCATAGGACATATTCTCATAGTGACCTGCACTTTTCTTGCATGGCACCTACCAGTTTTGAATTTATGTACAGTAATTATGTGACTATTTTCTTGAATGTCAGCCTTCCTCCTTAGACCCGCTGTCAAGGAGTAGAGTCTGTTTGCTTTGTCCTCTAACATCTTGTACAACAGTTGGCGTTATCTGTTGAAAAAATGAATGAACGAACTACATCAGTGATTTTCAAAACATGTTCTTTAAATGCCCTGTGAGGGACTGAGGGAAATGTCTGCTGGATACCCACTCCCAGGTCCTCTTTTATTTGGTTAAAATATTGGATCCTGGGATAAGACTAAGAATATAAAAGGAATGCCAGTGCTTCAGAGGATACTGCACAAACTGCTGAATTAGTTGATCTCGAAATCTTCCATCAACATTCTGTTGCTAGATGAAAATAAAGGCTATATAGCAGGGGTCCTCAAACTTTTTAAACAGGGGGCCAGTTCAACGGCAGACCATTGGAGGGCTGGACTGCAGGCCCTGGATGAGTCAGCTGTTAAGCAGGACAGGCAGCGGTGGTAAAAACACCCGGCGGGCTGGATAAATGTCCTAGGTGGGCCGCATGTGGCCTGTGGGCTGAAGTTTGAGGACGCCTGCTATATAGGAATATATATGACAATTAGGGAGTGGCATTTGCCAGCAGTGGTTCCTTTTTCCAGGAGCAATGAGACTTTTTTTAAAAAATAAAATTTATTGAGGTATAATTTATGTACAATGAAATGTGTCCACTGAACAGTTCGATGAGTGTTGACAAATGTATAAATCCATAGAAACTCTTCTTTCCTATTCTTGGATAATTGAAGATCTCAAGGGCTTCTATCCTTTTCCAGTCAGCTAAGACCTACTTCCACGCCTGGAGCCTTCTTTTCTTGGCTATCCTCTTCACTATCAATGAACCAGTCATTTCTCCTTATCCCTTAGGGAGTACTCCAAACACTCTGCGGTGAAACCACCTGGGGTGACTTGCAGTTAGTTCTTTCCCATTCCCATAGTTATTCATGCAATAACCTCTCTGCTTAGCAAAATCATCCTGTGACTCAAATACTAACCATTATAAAATGCCTTTCCCAAGCACTCCTCTGCTCTGCTACTACAATATTTTACTTAGGCTGGGCACAGTGGCTCACAACTGTAATCCTAGCACTCTGGGAGGCTGAGGCAGGAAGATCACTTGGGCTCAGTTCAAGACCAGTCTGAGCAAGAAAGACCTGTCTACTAATAGGAAATCTAGTGGGGCATGGTGGGGTGGGCCTGTAGTCCCAGCTACCTGGGAGGTGGGGCCAGTCTAGGTGGGCCTGTAGTCCCAGCTACTTGGGAGGCTAAGGCAGCAAGATCATTTGAGCTTAGGAATTGAGGTAGCAGTGAGGCATGATGCCACTGCAGCCTACCCAGGGTGACAGAGTAAGATTCTGACTAAATAAGTATCTATATAAAGGCTCTGTGGTTCAAATGAGCAAGTCAATCCATTTTATCAACAGAAAAATATGAATGCTGTTACCGGTTGGGTTTCCCAGGGAGCAGACTCTTACATGATTAGCGTGCAGGAGATTTATTATTTATTTATTTTAGACAGAGTCTTCCTATGTTTTTTTTTTTTTTTTTTTGAGACAGAGCCTCAAGCTGTCCCCCTGGGTAGAGTGCCGTGGCATTACAGCTCACAGCAACCTCCAACTCCTGGGCTCAAGCGAGTCTCTTGCCTCCACTTCCCAAGTAGCTGGACCACAGGCGCCTGCCACAACACCCGGCTATTTTTTTGGTTGCAGCCGTCATTGTTGTTTGGCGGTTCCTGGCTGGGGATTCGAACCCGCCACCTTAGGTGTACATGGCTGGCGCCTTAGCCAGTTGAGCTATAGGCGCCGAGCCGAGTCTTACTATGTTGCCCTGGCCATAGGCGCTGTGGCGTCATAGCTCACAGCAACCTCAAACTCTTGGGCTTAAGTGATTCTCTTGCCTCAGTCTCCCAAGTAGCTGGGACTATAGGCACCCAGCCACAATGCCTGGCTATTTTTTTGTTGTAGCTGTCATTGTTGTTTTGCAGGCTTGGGCTGGGTTTGAACCTGCCAGCCCTGGTGTATGTGGCAGTTGCCCTAGTCGCTGAGCTACAGGGGCCAAACCTATTTATTTTTTTGAGACAGAGTCTCTCCGTCACCCTGGGTAGAGTGAGCGCTGTGGTGTCATCATAGCTCACAGCAAATTCAAACTCTTGGGCTCAAGCAATCCTTTTGCCTCAGCCTCTTGAGTAAGCTGGAACTACAGCCTCACACTATGAGGTCTGACTAGTTTTTCTATTTTTAAAAATAGAGACAGGGTCTTGCTTTTGCTCAGGTTAGTCTCTAACTTCTGAGCTCAAGCTATTTATTCACCCACCTCAGTCTCTCAGGGCAACAGAGTTAGACTGTGTCTCAAAGAAAAAAAAAACGCCATGATTGTTAAATTATTATAAATAGAATTTGGCTCTAAAAGTATATAGGCCAGGTAGGGAATCCTTGTGTTTCTGTGCGTCTAGTCTTAGTATAGACTTATAGACAAATGTGCTGGTTAGTATAAAAATGTCACCTTTTGTCTTGAAGCACATGTTACTCTAAGTTGGAAACTTAAATACAAAAAGCCATTTGAATCACTAACTTTTGTTAGCAACATAAAAGATGGCACACACATCCATTTGCCTGAAAAAAAAAAAATAGGGCCAAAGACACAAAAAAGCAATGTAGCAGTACTTGACAATTGTCAAGGAAGAGCCCCAGTTGATGACAGCTTCTACCCCTGGATTTGATAATTTTGGAACCTAATCTTTTATAGTTTTCCCAGAGCTCATAAACGGTAAAATTCTTTAGGGTACTATCAACCCAATGGAAGTGCCTATCTTCATTAACGTGTTGAGCTGTATTTACCCGCACACTTTATGAGTTGGTAGCTATATTCTTGATAGAGTATTTAGCGAGCACTGTTTTGCGCCAAACACATAAGGCAGTAAGCAAAAGGCACCATACACCGAGAGTGGTGGAGTCTAGCCCGGCCCTGGCAAAACTGCAAAGAAAATATAGCCGGGCGCTGTGGTGGGCGCTTGTAGTCCCAGCTACTCAGGACGCTGAGGCAAGAGAATCACCTAAGCCCAAGAGCTGGAGGTTGCTGTGAGCTGTGACGTTACTGCACTCTAAAGTGGGCGACAAAGTGAGACCACCTCTAAAAAAAAGATTTTACATTTTTGGTGGCAAACATGTGGCCAAATGAGGTCTGGAAGTTATAACCGTTAGGAAAAAATGAAAGGTAAAGAAAGTAAAAGCAGTGGTACAGGTGCGCTCTTTTGGATGAAGTGGTCTGGGCAGTCCCCAGATGTTGACTTCTTAGAAAAGAACTGCAATATGCATCGAACATCGACGAGTTAAAAGAAATCTGGAGCAAGTGTTCTAGCTAAAGTGAACAGCAGCCCAAAGGCCTGAAGTGGTTCGAGCTTGCGTGTTGTAGTAACAGGCGCACAAGCAGACGGGAGGGAGGGATGAGCGCGTGGAGACGAGGTCGGCAGAGGCATATATAAAAAATATACATATATGGATATTCTTCTGGCCTGAGACCACACTGCTAAGGGACATAGGGTTTACAAGTTTCTCGAGAGGCCACAAAAATGAGGATGGAAAGGATTTGCAGCGGCGGAGCGCCGGGGACGCCTTTCCAGCGCTGGTAGGGCCTGGGCAGACCGCCGCTCGGGATGGACTGCACCCTGCCCTCGGAAGGCCAACCTTCTTCGCCCAGCGGCAGGGGCGGGCCGCGGGGGTGGGCCTCGGCGGCCCCCGGCCCTGGGGCGCTGCACGGGCCGCGGTTACCAGCAGGCGGTGTAGTGAGCGCGCCTGCAGCCGCCGCCGCCGCCCGCCCGTCCCGACGACTAGGAGAAAGGAGGGGACCGGAAGGAGCCGCTGGTGCTGCGGGAAGTGGCAGGAGCGGGAGGCGGGGACCCACCTGGAAGCGCCGCAGCGCCGCTGTTGAGCTTCCTGCGGCGGCGACCACCCGACCAAGTACCGTGGCGGAGGCAGAGAGCGGCCACGGCTGCGGCACCTCCCCAAGTGGCCCACGGTGCTCAGTCCCGCGCGAAAGGTGAGCGAGCGCCCAGGGCACGTGGTGGGGCCCAGACGTGGGGGAGGGAGAATGAAGGAGGGGACGGTGGGGGGGAAACAATCGACTCTGGGAACCTGCATTTGGAGCAAAGTACCGGGAGGGGGTGGGCTGGCGACACGACGGCGGCGGCTACGAAGCCCCCACGTGGGGCGGGGGTGCGCGCGCACGTGTGCGCGGGGGATAGGGGGGCGGGGAGGGCTATCGGGAGGTCGACGGGCGCGCGCGCGCTCAGTAGCGGCCCACGTGACGGGCACGTAGCACTTGCTTCCACGTGACAGGGAGGCCGGCGGAGGCGGAGGGGTGCGCTGTGTGTGGTAATACTGGTCTGCGGAGGTTTTTGGATTTCTTGCTGCTCTTCTGTACGAGGAGACTAGAAGGAGATATAGAAGCCGGAAGATTTCCTACTCTTTTTGGGTTTCAGACGTTCTCTAGTTGGTTATTGCAACACTTTTTAAGTTCCTAAACACTGATTTCTGTACCGCCATGTTGGTTCCAGAGGAAGCTCGCGAGATGCTAGTGGGTTTGTATCGCGAGATCTTTCGATTCTCGCGGGACCTTGTTGGCAGAGCAGTTGTCCTGGATGGCGGAGCCTTGGGTTCTGGGGGCCTGGGACCCACAACTCTTTCTACAAGGCAAGTCGTTAGGGAAAGGCCCGGGGCGAGTGCCTCTTGGTGCCGGGAGACGTGCTGTATCAGCTTCCCCAAATCTTGCAGGGAATACAGTAAACCCATTGAGGCAACACTGTCCTGTTCCCCATCCCCCTGCGGGCGCTCGGCCACCTGCAGAAGCGGATGTGCCCGGCTACTTCTGCCCACGCAGTGGTAGTTCCACCCCCGTTCCACTCACTGGATGTCCGGAGCCGTGCTCGCGCAGACGTGATGATTCCATTGGATACCGTTCTAACTACTTTCAAACGTTCTTCCCAGTTTTTCCCTTGTTGGCCATTTTCCGAAGTATTCCAGACTTGTTAACCATTATGTCGCGTTCTCTGCTGCGGTACCTTTCTCCAGATGTCTAAAATAGATCGCCTTCCGTCTCTTCCTTCTCTCTTGGTACCGTTTACTCGGGCATTGATAATTTCCTCATCACTCTGACTTTATATTTACAATAACTTTGGTGGTATTTGGAGGGTCCCTTTTGTCTAACAGTGCGTAAGGCCAAATAAAATAATTCCTTTGATCATTTCGTACGTGCCTACTAACTTAGTTACGGGTAAGGTTTTGACTACTACTGTGTTACTGATGGCGTTAACATCTTTGATGTTCAGGGATGATTATTTTAGGTTATGTATTTAAGGTGATAGTGGATTGTTTTAAAACAAATTTTTAATTAAAACCAAACTGTTTGCCCTTTTCTATCAGTAAATTGTGTAATTTGTTCAAACGTTCTTGTATTTCTGCATGCACGCATTTAAGAACTATTTACTGGTCCCTACTGAAAGGGACCTACTGTGTTGGGCGCTAGAAACAACACAGATAAAACGGACACTGGCCCTGCACACGTGGATCTTACGGTCTAATAGGGTGGACAGATATTAAAGAAATAAGCGCTTAAAAAAATGTTATCCAAGTTTGAACTCAAGTTTTTCTTAAATCAGTTTGAGATCAGATTAATGTTTCTTCACTTCCCTAATGTCTTTTCAAAAATGAATATACAGTATACCTTTGCTTTTTCATATTCTTGAGTAGCGTTTGGGTTTTATTTAGTTTTGGGGGTAGGAAGTTAATGACAAAACATAATCAGGTAACTAGGTATCTTTTTTTAAACTACAAAAGGATAGTTAGTTTGTACACTTAATACAAAGAGGTATACCTTGTTACGCCCTGC
Organism: Galago senegalensis; assembly: GCA_963575145.1. Classification (NCBI taxonomy): domain Eukaryota; kingdom Metazoa; phylum Chordata; class Mammalia; order Primates; family Galagidae; genus Galago; species Galago senegalensis. Next base: position 12,320 of record CAUYTI010057224.1, on the reverse strand, counting down.
CACCACCTTCTTTTCCTCAGTCTTAAATCTACCTCTTAAGTAACTATGTGATGTGTAGTATTTCAAATGCTGTTCATTTTTTTTTAATAAAGGGAAGTAGTGTAGTGTTGTTTTATGATGTACTCCTGTAACATTGACAATCAGTAAAAATTTTTTCTATTAAATTTTTAGTTAGTGATATGACTTGTCAGGACTCATGTATGCATACATGCTTAGATAAAAAGCATTTTTGGTTGTATAGTTCTGCGAAAACATCTCAAGTAACAACATTATTGTTTTTGTAACATTATTGTTTTTGCAGTAGAGATGATTTAGAATGCCTGGGAGCTTTGCACAAAAAGAATGTTAATGTAAAATAAGATTTAAAAAAATTTTATTACTTGAGTTTCATATTTTTTTGTGGAATGTTTATCTTCTGTATTTACTTTTATATTTATATATTGTACCTTTAAACTGAAACCAAGTATGTGTGTAGAAATTTCTGTTTTAAAGGTTTATCAGCTTGATTAAAATAATAGTTTTGACCATGCAGTTTAGTGAACTAGAGAGTGCTAGATAATAGTAGTTAATACAAATGCATATTTAAATTGAAAATTGCTTAACAGCTATCATTTGGTGATTTTCTTTTTATATATTTTTCACATTCAAACCTATGAGCGATATTATTTATCAGCCTTGTCACATTAAAAGAGTGTCTACTCTTTGGGCACTGTGGGGTTTTTTGTTGTTGTTGATGTAATAGTGCAATTATTAGGAACAAAAGTGTGTTGAGAGCTGTGATGGGGAAAGAGGGAAAAGAGTATATAGGTTGATAATTAGAGAAGTTGTAGAGAGAAGAGGAATGTATGGAAGGTTGACAATGAGGCAAAAGTCATCGTCAAAAAATAGGCAGATTCATAATAGTTGGTAGGACAACCTGAGTTGACCAGAATTTGGAAGCAGGATATGAGGCAGTTTCTTCCTCTTAAATAATTTATTTACACATTTCTGCAGTTCACCCCCAAAATTGTTAGGTATCTCCTGTTAAGTGCATTAGAGGTAGGAAGTTGTAAAAATGGGACAGTGGGTTTGAAGGTCACTTCCATTGTGTCATTAGTAAAGGTATCTACTTAGGTTCAGCTTGGTAATTTGGTCTGTGATAGTCCAAGTGTGCATCTGATCTACACGAAATATATGTTCCTTACTCTTAGAAATTTTGCTTTATAAACTGTTTTCAGTAGTGGGTCTTGGGAATTACCAGTCTTTTAGACACACTAATTTATTTGAGGTTCTTAGTAGAAATGTACTGAAGAAATCCAAAGAAGAGGAGAAATGGTTTGAGTTGGCTTGAGCAAAATTTAAATAACCAAGAAATTTTATTTTCCTTGTGAGCTATCATCATAGAAGTGGTCAAAGCTAGTGAGCTTCAGTGATCAGAGGAAATTGATTAGTAACAATGTTAGTATTGATCTGCCCTGGCTTGAATTTTTTTTCTTAAGGTCTGATGCTATGCTGATTTCCATAGACCTGTAACTTTGTAAGCTGTGCAGTGCAATACCTATGTTACATGTTAATTACATCAAGGATATAAATTTTACTTCTTACCTGTTCTTGAGTCAGTGTCCAGGAGAGATTACAGTAATTATTTAACCAGAAATATCAATGAAAGTGAACTATAGGTGCTTTTTTTTTTTTTTTTTTGAGGCAGAGTCTCACTCTGTCACCCTTGGTAGAGTGCATGGCATCACAGCTCACAGCAACCTCTAACTCTTGGGCTTAAGCAGTTCTCTTGCCTTAGCCTCCCAAGTAGCTGGGGCTACAGGTGCCTGCCACAAGGGCCAGTTATTTTTTGTTGTTGTTGTTAACAGTTGTCATTGTTGTTTGCAGGCCCGGCTGGGTTTGAACCCACTAGTTCTGGTATATGTGGCTGGTGCCCTGAAGATGCTTTTTTTTTTTTTTTTTTGAGACAGAGTCTTTCTTTACCGCCCTCGGTAGAGTGCTGTAGTGTCACAGCTCTCACAGCAACCTCCAACTCTTGGGCTTACGCTATTCTTGCCTCAGCCTCCCGAGCAGGCGCCCACCACAACGTCTGTCTTTTTTTGTTGTTGTTGCAGTTTGGCCAGGGCCAGGTTTGAACCTGCCACGCTCAGTATATGCGGACATGCCCTACCCACTGAGCCACAGGTGCTGCCCCTATAGGTGCTCTTTTAAAAAAAGATTCTCATGTAAAAATTCAGTTTGGAGTTATCTATAAGAAATAGTTGCTGGAAGATTCTTTGATTTTTTTATAGCATTGTTTAATATAGATGTATATACTTGTACAAACTGCTGTAGTTAACTCTGATAAACACTGTAATTATACTCCACAAAGTTTCAGTAAATATTTCCCCAGTCTCAGTTTGGTTATTTTTCTTGACACTGTCCTCTTCATCTTTTTTTTTTTCTTTTCAGCTGTTCTTTTTTCAGTTGTTTCCGTAGTTTTCGTCTTGTCAGAGACAAGTGAGTTGAGTAATTTTCTGTGACAATGATACTAGTTTGTGATTAATCAGACTATTCAGTTATTACATTTTTTTTTTGAACTTTGGCAAATTTGTAAGTTAGAATTAGTAATTCAGCTAACATTTATTGAGTGCTAGTGATTTCAGCCGTTTGAAACAGAGCAGAAATCCTAAGCATAAAAAAACCTCACCCTTCAAAAGACCTGTAATCAAGAACAATAAAGCCAATGGCCTTTTATTAGGAAACTATTAATTGGAATTAGCCCACAGATTAAAATCCAGTGTTGGCCATTGGAACTAGGGACATTGACATCTGAAATTTTAGTTGTTATTTTTACGGGAAAAAAAATGTTTAAAATGTTATTTTAAGGGAAAAGGAAGAACTTTTAACAGTGTTTTACGGCCCTTACATAAAGATACTCTTAGGATGGTTGACTTCTGAGCGACTCACAGTGTTATACGGCAGTAAGTGGATGTGTCACGATGATGACCTTCATCATAAAGACATTTTCTGTACTATGTTTAAGGAAGTAAGAAATTGATGTCATTTGAAAAGATTGTTAATAAAGTAAAAACATTTTCAAAGCTTTGTTATGTCAGATTTCAGTTTTCTGGAGAATTCACTTATGCAAACTGCCTATCTGTGCCTATCAAATAAAAATGGTGTTATTATGTATGAAATTTTTTTTTGTTTATTTTTATTGTTTGTATCTGTCTTTCTACTTAATTTAGCATTTTAAGGAATTACTCCCAAACAAGACTCTATGTAATATTTGATATCAATACAAAACAACCAGTTGCCCAAGGTTAGCACATTTATTAATGAAGGAAATAGAAAAGCAGGTGATTAGAATCTGTAAATGACCTGTCTCTAGGATTCAGTTCTGTGGCATTGAATCCTGATTTTGAATCTCTGTCCTTAGCCCAGCTAAGTGCTCTGAGGAGAGAAGTGTTTGATTTTGTAGTGAGTTTTCATTTTGTCCTTGCTGGCCTCTGTCTCTCTTTTAATATGTTTATTTGAACTTTGTGCTTCTTTCAGTGGTAGAGTGGTAGTAGATAGTGTTTGACTCGGGTATAGAAGTGTGTGTAAATGTGTTTTAAGGATTTTAAAGCTTGAGGACTTCAAATCTTGGGAATTAACCATTATTAGCATTTTGATATATTCTGTTTTTCCTTGCAGATAATATATTTAATTTCACATCCTTTAACACTTTCCCATTTCATAATGAGTTTTAATAACTATATTTATAAATAGTTGTATAATATTCTGTTCAGTGAACCTATCATATTGCTCATTCCAATTTTGTATATATAAAAATGGTGTGGGGAACATATTTACACAAGTTTTTTATATGTAGTATTATCTTTTCCTAGTATATTACCAGGAATAATGTTTAGGTACATTATAAAGACTCTGAAAACTGTTGCATAACATTTATCAAAAGGGATAGATTTATATTCCAATTGGAGTGGCTATTGGTCTATACCTTGTCAACGTTTAATATTACTTACACAAACTGTTAACAGGATGAAGGACATATTGTACTGCTTTATTTAATTTCTAATGAGGTTTCTGTTGTGAATTTTGAAGATAAAAATAGAATTTTAATGCAATCAAATATCTTCATAAAGTTTTGTTCTGATTTTATGAAATTCTCTCTTTTCCAAAAATGTAATAACTAAAAATACTGACTTAATGCTGTTTCTTTAGTTTTTCTAAATTAGGTTTAAATAAATCTAGCCTTTTACCTGATGTGGTATTGGTGTGAAATGAAAATTTAAATGTTTTCTTCCAAATTGGTAATTGTCTCAACCTTTTATTGAATAATGCTTTATTTTCCCATTGTTTTGTTATGCTTAATTTTTATATTTTAGTGTTATTTTATATTGTTTATTTTTATCCCAAGCATTAAACATTAGTATGTCTTTAGATGATTCCTATGACATATTTAATATCATTTGTCTTGGCTTTCCTTTTATTGTGGTGTTTGTTATATTGATTTTTAAGAGCACTTTATAAATTGAGGATAATAAAGTTCATTTGTTTTACAAAACAATGTTTTATAATTCCTTTTATTGTCAACCAAAATTTAAAATACTCTTTTTCCATACCCTGGAATTTAGTAGCATTGAATGAAGCAGTTGGTTTCTTCTTGAACAGAAATAGAATATGAAACTACTTACGGTACAGTACTAGAGGCTATGAAGAGAAATACATTGGAGAATTTTGTGGAAGTAGACCAATTAACTTCTAGGCAACAATTTACTGTGTATGGTTAAGGTTTTCTTTAATAAACAACTTGAGGCCCATCCCTGTGACTCATTCCTGTAATCCCAGCACTATGGGAGGCCGAGGCTGGCGGATCCCCTGAGCTCATGAGTACTAGACCAGCCTGCGCTAGGGGGACACCCTATCTCTAAAAAATAGCTGGGTGTTGTGGTGGGCACCTGTAGTCCCAGCTACTCAGGAGGCTAAAGGGAAGAAAATCTGCTTGAGCCCAGGAGTCTGAGGCTGCTGTGAGCTACGACCCCACCACACTCTACGGAGGGGGTGACAAAGTGAGACTGTTTCAAAAAACAAACAAAAAATTTTGACACTGTAATTAAAAAGTGGTATTTAGTAGTGTGGGACTTAGGGCACAGAATCATAGTACTTTTTAAATATTGAGAATGGCAATATAATGCATTTAAATGAAATTTAATAAAGACTAATGTAAGAAGTTCAGATGAGTGTTAGAAAAGCATTCGCGGCAAAGAGCATTTCTGATATGGAAAGTGCTTATTATTTTTCTATGGTGTGGTGCTTTCTTTCGTGAAATATTCAAGCCAGAGTGGGATGGTTCATGCCCATAATCCAAGCAGTTTGGGAAGCTGAGGAGGGATGATTGCTAGAGCTCAGGAGTTTGAGGTTGCAGTGAACTATGATAATGATGGCACTGCACTCTAGCCGGGATGCAAAGTAAGACCTTGTCTTTAAAAAAAAAAATTATTCATGATCTTGAAATAATTTGAAAAAAGGTGTTTATACTTACATTTTATTTTATTTTTATCTTTTGAGACAGAGCCTCAAGCTGTCCCCCTGGGTAGAGTGCCATGGCATCACAGATCACAGCAACCCCCAACTCCTGGGCTCAAGCAATTCTGCCTCAGCCTCCCAAGTAGCTGGGACTACAGGCGCCGGCCACAATGCCTGGCTATTTTTTGGTTGCGGCCGTCATTGTTTGGCGGCCTGGGCTGGATTCAAACCCACCAGCTCTTGTGTATGTGGCTGGTGCCTTAGCTGCTTGAGCCACAGGTGCTGAGCCTATACTTACATTTTAAAACTGAAGGCTCCAAAGCTCTTGTTTTCTAAATGATTTTAACATTTCCTATTTATACATTGCTGATCACATTAGTGCTAGTAAGAAAAGCCAGATGTAAGTAACTTTGTGAGTGTGAAACAAATATTTGAAAAAATGTGTGTTATGTGTTTGGAGAAGACCTGAGAATTGAAGATAAAGAACTTTGTGATGGAATTTTTTTTATTTGGGTAGTGATGAGATTTAAAGAAATTGAAACATAATTTTACTTTTTTTTTTTTTAAAATAGTCTCACTTTGTCACACTGGGTAGAATGCCATACTCACAGCAATCTCAAATTCTTAGGCTTAAGCTATCCTCTTGCCTCAGCCTCTTGAGTAGCTGGGACTACAGGTGCCTGCCACAACGCCAGGCTAGTTTTTCTATTTTTAGTAGAGGCAGGGTCTCCCTGTTGCTCAGGGTGGTCTGGAACTCCTGAGTTCAAGCAGTCTGCCCACCTGGGCCTCTCAGAATGCTGGGATTACAGGAGTGAGTTACCTTGCCCGGCCTAATTTTCCTTTTTGTTTCTAGCGGAATTCTGCTACTTCATAAAGCAGGGATCCTCAAACTTTTTAAACAGGGGGCCAGTTCACTGTCCCTCAGACTGTTGGAGGGTCGGACTGTGGGCCCCGGGACTAGGCAGCTGCTAAACAGCACAGGCAAGGGTGGCAGAAACACCCAGTGTGCTGGATAAATGTCCTAGGTGGACTGCATGTGGCCTGCGGGCTGTAGTTTGAGGACGCCTGCCATAAAGGGTTAGTTGCTTTTTTTTTTTTGGAGACAGCCTCAAGCTATCCCTCTGGGTAGAGTGTATGGCATCACAGCTCACAGCAACCTCCAACTCCTGGGCTCAAGTGAGTCTCCTGCCTCAGCTTCCCAAGTGGCTGGGACCACAGGTGCCTGCCACCATTTTTTGGTTGCAGCCGTCATTGTTTTTGGCGGACCTGGGCTGGATTCGAACCCGCCACCTTAGGTTTATGTGGCTGGCGCCTTAGCCACTTGAGCCACAGGCCCCGAGCCGGATTAATTGCTTTTTTGAAATGTCAGTGAAGTGGTACAGGAAGAGTTGCAAATTATATTCTAACACTATTCGTCCTCCTTATTAATAATTTTTATTAGTGGCTAGAAGTTTAAGGAAAATAGATCCTGCCATTTATAAAGTGAAATAATACTTTTAGGAGGCTAACCTGTATTATAGAGGGAGTTGGCAAGATTACTTCTGGAAAAGGGCTCTGTGGGTATGAAGAGATTTGTCCATTTATAGCCCTTTAATTCTGTAATAACTTCTGTATATTGACTCTCCGTCCCTGTCCCAAACCTATAACTCTTGTCTGAACTGTCCTCACTGAATATACATTTTTATTTTATTTCTTATGTTTCTTTTCCTGAGGAGAAATTTCCTTTTTTTCCTTCTGGCCTTAAAAATAATTAAAGTATAATACACAAAATTCTTATAAGTGTATATAGTTAAGTGAATTTTCACAATATGAACATACTGGTACTGTCATCACTAAGAAGCAGAACTTTATGGAAACCCAGAAATTTGTGCCTTTATTTTGGTCATTAATTGTCCCTGCCCACCTTCACTCCCCAAGGAAAGTAACTCTTTTGATGTCTAGTACTGCAGGCTAATTTGTTTGCTTTTGAACCTAAATTATGCAGTATGTACTGCTTTGTATCCCTAAAGTGTACAGGGTGAGCTGCTTCGTGTCCCTCAAGTGTACAGGGTGAGCTGCTTCATGTCCCTCAAGTGTACAGGGTGAGCTGCTTCGTGTCCCTAAAGTGTACAGGGTGAGCTGCTTCGTGTCCCTCAACTGTACAGGGTGAGCTGCTTTGTGTCCCTAAAGTGTACAGGGTGAGCTGCTTTGTGTCCCTCAACTGTACAGGGTGAGCTGCTTTGTGTCCCTCAACTGTACAGGGTGAGCTGCTTCGTGTCCCTCAACTGTACAGGGTGTGCTGCTTCGTGTCCCTAAAGTGTTTGAATCCAGCCTGGGCCCGCCAAGCAACAATGATGGCTGCAACCAAAAAATGCCCAGGCGTTGTGGCCGACACCTGTGGTCCCAGCTACTTGGGAGGCTGAGGCAGGGCACTCACTTGAGCCCAGGCGTTGGAGGTTGCTGTGAGCTGCAATGCCACGGCACTCTACCCAGGGGGACAGCTTGAGGCTCTGTCTCAAAAAAAAAAAAAAAGAACTCCTAAGTAGGGACAGCAAACGAAAAGCTTTCTTTGCTTTTAGCCTGTGGGGTGGTCTGTGTGTTCTGATGTTACTTCCATCAAACTGTGTTTTCTATTTCCATCATTGATGGCTTACACAGTACCTCAGCTGCTTTCTTTTTCCACTTAAAATTTTTGTTTTGAAAACTTTGGTACAGCATTCTTTTTTTTTTTTTTTTTGAGACAGAGCCTCAAGCTGTCCCCCTGGGTAGAGTGCCGTGCCATTACAGCTCACAGCAACCTCCAACTCCTGGGCTCAAGCGAGTCTCTTGCCTCTGCCTCCCAAGTAGCTGGGACCACAGGTGCCCGCCACAACGCCCGGCTATTTTTTGGTTGCAGCCATCATTGTTGTTTGGTGGGTCCAGGCTGGGGATTCGAACCCACCACCTTAGGTGTACATGGCTGGTGCCTTAGCCAGTTGAGCTATAGGTGCCGAGCCGAAAAGTTAGTTCTTAATATTATTAATGTTGAATGCCTCCAAAATTTAAATCCTGATATACCTTAAAATAAATTCTTCACATCATTGAACAAAATACAGAAGAGTATAATAATTCAGTAAGTTATTTTTCCTTTGACTATTTACAAAATGTATATATCTAATCTAAGTTTGAACATGTTCCTGAATAAGCCACTTCCCTTTGAGACAGATGTATAGAATCACTAAAGTTCATAAAAGGCTTGTATCTAGCACCCTACAGGTTATATCTGAAAAATCTTCTGTTGATGTAATACACAGATGTTAGGCCCTGGGCTCCAGCTAATTTCACAAATATAAAGTAGCAAAATCAAGAAATTGAGAACTTGAAATGATATTAAAATGTAAATAGTGAGAAAACACCTTAATTGTGATACCATAGTTATATAAACAGCTTTAGCATAAATGTAAAAACCTAGAATTTATTCTACCAAATAACACTGGCCAGTATTAAAAAAGAAAGGAAAAAAATCCATCGAGTCCAGTGATCAGCAAACCTTAAAAACAAACAAACAAACAAACAAAAAAGATGAAGAAGGTAGTAAGAAAAAAAGACTTCCAAAATATTTCAATTTCTTTCCTTGAATTTCATTTCATCATTCTGTTTACAATGGGTCTTTTAAAGGGCTGTAAGTAGAGCTTGAACTGACACTACCATGAGGTGTCAGCGCATTCCTAACAATTTTTCTTTCAACACAAAGCATGTTTCCATGACATAAATGAGGAGGAGGGACATTATCATATTTCATTCAACCTGATGATTACAAATCTTCAGATAAGTAAAATTAAGTTACTCCTCTGCTGCCATATCCAGTGACATCTCATTTTGCTCATAAAATAAGGCAATCCTCAGCTTGCCTCCAGATATTTTGGCCTACGAATCTCTATATCCATTTTCCCTTTGGGCATAAAGGAACTTTCTTTTTTTTTGAGACAGAGACTCGAGCTGTTCCCCTGGGTAGAGTGCTGTGGCATCATAGCTCACAGCAACCTCCAACTCCTGGGCTCAAGTGAGTCTCCTGCCTCAGCCTTCCAAGTAGCTGGGACCACAGGCGCCCACCACAATGCCTGGCTATTTTTTTGGTTGTAGCTATCATTGTTGTTTGGTGGGCCTAGGCTGGATTTGAACCCACCACCTTAGGTGTATGTGGCTGGTGCCTTAGCCGCTTGAGCCACCTCACTTCCACAGGTGCTGAGCCAGAACTTTCTAAAGGTACTATAATCTATGTTGATTGGATACTGGTTACTTGAGCAGTTATATAGATGATAATTCAGAAAAAAAATTTTTTTTTTTGCAAAATGCATTGATCTGTAATCTTAAATGCTTACATTTCATTATATGAGTTACATCTAATAAAGTTGAGTAGACAAAAAAAGAGAAGGATGAGAAAAAGCAAAGAGGAGGAGAAGCCCACCAAGCTCCAATGACATTTATTTGGCCTAGTATGAAAGGAGAAACTTCCATTTCACTCAGGGATTCATGAATGAAAAGGAAGTAGGTATATTTCAGTTTATAAATTACATCACCAATAGGTTGGAAAATATAAGAAACTATAAAGAGTAACATTTAAGTCATCCATGTAGAGTGTATTCAAAGTTAGTTTACATTTACTATGCTTTTTTCAGTCACTTTATTTCATATGTGGAAGTAAAACGAATTGTATCAATCTATGTTCTGTTCCTTCCCTCTCAATTTTAGGGGTTTTGTGTCATTCACAATGAACAGAGGGGCACAGCTCTGGAAGAGTCTGAATCTGCAGCACTGGGAGTCAGCTCTACAAAACCCAGTGCACAGTGCAGTCTGGCCACACAGCAATCATGCCTGAGTTTCCTATGATCACAGCCACTAGTTGATACTACTATCAGATAGCACCAGGAAGCATTGTAGGCATCCGCCCATCAATAGCAATGTGAAGTTCTTACTTGGGTCTAATGCATTTTTTTCCTGTAGTCAGCTTGGAAAATCAGCCTGATTCTCGGATTTTTCTCAGAAACTTTTCCCAAGTTGTGAGTTGTTACTTCAGTGAGGGGAAGGATCTTGCTATTAGAATATATAATAGCGGAGAAAGAATACAGAGAAACACACACTTAGTGTATTCTCCGTACTCAATTGCTAGTCTCATTGGAGTCAATCACACACTGGAAATACCAGTTTACCTGAGAATGTAGTTGTTCTTATTCGTGCCAAATAATTCCTTCTTAAATATCTAAAGTGAATCTTTAATTCTCAAGGTATTTGCTTAGTAGCAATGTCTACAGACATTATATAAACACATAACTAAAATGTTATTTTCCTAAAAATTTCTGAATATCGATGCTATGCTCTGGTGATTTTTGTTTTACTAGAAAAATCCATCCTATTCAGGATATAAACGAGAAAAATGTCATTGATTATTGCTGAACAGATTTATATAAGAGATCTCACCTAATTATCTCAGATTGCTTCCTTGGCTTTCTAGGGATTGACTCTGCCTAATTACTCACTGATTATTTGAAAAAGCACATTTAACTTTCTTCTGTGAGGAAAAGAGCAGGTAAAGTAAGCTCTTTAGGGGAAAAGAAAAGATTAAAAAATATAGAGTTTAGAAATTTTTAAACTCAAAAAGATGGAATAAAAACTTCATTCACTAAAATAATAGTTTTGCTATATAAGTACAATAGAAAGAAAGAAGACAATTTTCTCAGGCAGCAATTTTTTAGTCAATTGTATATTAACAGACTTCAAAGGAGAATCTACTCTGAAATAGACACTATTCAAGAGGGGGTGGGAATACAGTTAAAAATAAAAGTCTGTACCATGAGGAAGACTTATATTTCCCCTCAGGGGATTCTGTAAAATCTCACTTAATTAGTAACAAGTAATAGAGCTTGACTGGGAACCTAGTTCTTCTGGTTTCTAATCTGATACTCTCTCTTTCACTATTTTAGATTCATATGGTCAAGCCCACAATTAGCACATGAGTACAATGTTAATGGCTGGGGTTCCAAAAACCTTTTAATTCTAATCATTAAAGCCATCAATCTGGCAAAGCTCTCTTTCCTTCTTCCCTTAATTCTCCAAGAAGCAGTTCTCCATTCAGTTATTAAAGGATTATTCCTTGGTAACAAAGAGATGGCATACTTCTCCAAACGACCTGCTCTAAACAGCTGGAACTGATTAATAACCATCTTAGTAAATTGTTTCATTATAATTTTTGATAAATCTCTACTGCTTATGGTAACATTTAAACTCACAGTCCATTTTTAATAAATACTTGGGAAGTCAATTTTCATTTGATGGTATATACATGTACCACTGGAAGGATATGGGGTGTAAGGAAAGTAAGATAACTGGATATTTAGGGAATTAAATAGTGTCTCAGCTTCTATTTTGGTATATGATCACAGGTAAAGCTCTTGAATTTTTTTTTTCAAGGGATTGTCTCCTTTGATCTTTTTTTTTTTTATTGAATGTTAACTATGTACATTGATGCACTTCTGGGGTACAGTGTGGGGTTTTCACATGCATTCTGAAATACTTCCATCAAACTGGTCAACACAGCCTTCATGTCATTTTCTGTTATTGCTTTAAAACGTTCACGTTCTACTCATAGAAAGATTCACCTGTACCCCTATAAGACAAACCTCAGAAGTGATCCCTTCAAATCCCCTCCCTCCTCCGAGTCCTCCCTCCCTTCTCCCTCCCCCCTCGGCAGGGTCTTAGGCTATTTGGTTATAGCTTTCATATAAAAGGTTTAGATTAGTCTCATAATAGGGGTGTGTACATTGGATACTTTTTCCTCCATTCTTGTGATACTTTGCTCAGAAGAACATTCT
>CAUYTI010057221.1:0-106345 GCA_963575145.1 Galago senegalensis | reverse complement strand
GGGACCACAGGCGCCAGCCACAACGCCCGGCTATTTTTTGGTTGCAGCCGTCATTGTTGTTTGGCGGGTCCAGGCTGGGGATTCGAACCCGCCACCTTAAGTGTACGTGGCTGGCGCCTTAGCCGGTTGAGCTATAGGCGCTGAGCCAGGATAGATTCTTTTACTGTCTTCAGGTTCACTAATCTTTTCTACTGTATCTCACTGTTGTTAATTTCCATCTAGTAAATTTTTCATTTCACATACTAGTTTTTTTTCCTTTTGCTTCAGTTCTTTTTAAGTAAATAATCACATTTACTTAAATAAGCAGAGACCTTTGGATCAGATGTTGTTGTTTTCATCTCTAGTATGATTTGTGTCTCTTTTTAATATTTCTCATGTCTGCACCAAACTTTTTAGACATGTAGATAGAATACTATTTTAATATCCTTGTTTGTTAATTCTAACATTTGTCTTGGTTCCAGGTCAGTTCAGATGATTGGGGTTTTTTCTCATAAATCGTATTTTCCTGCTTCTTTGCATGTCTGGTAATTTTTAATTGGAGATCTGACATTGTGAATTTTACCTTGTTGAACGCTGCAGACTGACATTCTTCTGTGCCTCCGTTAATGTTCTTGAGAATTCTTTGGGGCAGCAATTAAGTTACTTGGAAACAGTTGGATCCTTTTGGTTCTTGTTTTTAAAATGTTTTAGGCAGAACTGGGGTCATATTAATTCCAGGGCTAATTATTCCCCACTACTGAGATAAGACTTTTCTGATTGTGAATCCACACCCCCATGAATTATGAATTTTTCCAGTCTGATTAGTAGAAACAACTCACTATTCCCAGCCCTGAGAGAGAACTGCTAATCCTTTTAGGTAGTTCTTGTCCCAGTCTCTGGTGATTTTCTCTCACAAATACTCTAATCCATATTCTACTGAATAGTTGGGCGGGACCTCTCCAGATCTTTCCCATGTGCAGCTCTTTCCTCTGTGCAACTCTGCCCTGTAAATTCTAACTGCTTTTGACTGCCAGCTGGGCTCCACTTGGCTTTTTTCTATCTGTACTACAACCTGGAAATAGCAAGGCAGCCAGCTGGGGTAGTATAGGGCTCACCCCATTTGTTCCCATCTCTCAGTGATCATTATCCTTCATTGCCTGGAATCCAGTGTCTTGAAAGTTATAATTCATATATTGTTGTCCAAGTTTTCAATTGTTTCAGGCAGCAGGGTAAGTCTCATCCCTGTCATTCCATCTTGTCTAGAAGTTTAAGTCTCTGCTTCATTTATTAAAGATACTGAAGAAACATGTAACTTTATCCCCATAGGTGATTCAGCAATGATTATAAAAAATGTAGTGATCAAAGATAATTTGCATGATTTATAATGCTATAATTTTCTTTATCAGTGGGTGATTAGGTGACATGGCATGAAAATGGTTGGTTGTGCATAGCTGACTGAGAAGCGATAAGTGCTTTCATGCCCTCAGTTTATTCATATCATGTGAGATGCAGAGTATATTTCCCTATTCTACATAGGCATTTCTAAACTTCTTCATACTTTGCTGCCAAAAAATAAAAATCAGAGTATGTGATAAAGCAAATAAATTTGAACACTAATGGTGAAATGTAGGTGATAACTAGTTTTTATACTGCCTCCTTAGCTATTCACTGTAAAATTCTTTTGATTTTCATGCATTGAAATTTTTCATAATAAAGTATTGAGAATACATCATTCAGAATCTACATAAATAAACTTGGGCTCAGAGAAAATAAGAGAAACTTCCAAAGGCAATGTTACCTTTAAATGACTCTAGTTGAATTTAGTATAATTATTATAAATTATTGCTTATCACAAATTTCCTTAAACTCAAAAACAAAAATTAAAAAACTCATACACATTATAAATAAATATTGTATCTTTATGTTTACCTGAAGCAAAATGGTATAGTTGTGAAATAGTCATAAACATTAAGATGTACATTGTTGGAAAAGTTGGGACTAAATTTCCTTTATTAAGTATTCTACAAAGATTCGTAGGCTTTCGTCTCCATGATATCTTTAACTTTTATTTAAGGACATATTTGAATACTTTATAAAAATAGTAAATTATTCAAAATAAGAATTTTAAATGTAGATCTTTTCTTAAATGTAACATTCTGGCATCTATTTGGAGGTAAGATTGTATTCTTTGAAAGCAGCCCCTGCTGTAGGGAGAGTGAAAGTGTAGGTTTATGGAAAAGAAAGCTCTGCTCTCGTGGCATGTGTTTGCTGGATGCTTGTTCTATGCCAGGCAGCACGATAGGTCTTGGGGTGTGGAGAAAGACATTATCCAATCACCTACTTACATTTGAGATAAATACACTAAAGAAAATGTACATCATAGAAGAACTTAAAATTCAGGACCCAATTAAGACTGTATTACATTGCAGCTGACACCTAAAGGTTTAATCACTTTTCAGGTAGTTATATGGTGCTGCAATTAATAAAGTGACTGGTGTGTGCTTTTCCCAGAAGATCCATTTACTGTCAGCAAGAATTTAAGGACCTACTAGGTGCTAGGAACTGCGTAGGTGCTGGAATTCAGCAATACACAAGATGCAGGCTTAAGTGCCCCAGGATGGCAGCTGAATTCTGGTAACAAAAAAGCTATTTGAATTCATTTGACAAATGAGGAAAGGGACAGGTTTTCCCTCTAAGATTGCTACTAGATTTTTACTATTCCATCTAAAGGTTAAATTAAGTTTATTAAGTTCATCAAAAATTCAGTTCATTTATATTTAAGACTATGTTCAGGCCAGTTACGGTGGCTCATGCCTGTAATCCTAGCACTCTGGGAGGCTGAGGCAGGAGAATCATTTGAACTCAGGAGTTCAAGATCAGTCTGAGCAAGGGCAAGACCCCTCTTCTAAAAACAGAAAACTTAGCTGGGCATCATGGTTCACGCCTGTACTCCCAGCTATTCAAGAAGCTAAAGTAGAAGGATCACTTGAACCTAGGAGTTTGAGGTTGCAATAAGCTGTGATGATGCCACTGCACTCTACCTAGAGCAAAAGAGAGGCTCTGTCTCAAAAAAAACAAAACAAAAACAAAAAAACATGCATACAATGTATAAATTTCTCTGTGAAGTTACATCTTTGTAATATGATGTCATACCACACTGGAGAATACAAGTTTCTGCACTGATTTGGGTATTCTACAGTGCCCTTTGTGACAAGTTTTATGCTTTCTCTATTAAGGCCTTTTAGCTAAGCCATTAACTCCTAGGCACTTGATGGTTTTTGCATATACGTGTGGTCTTACTATCTGTTATATTTTTTGGTTGCTTATTATTGGTGGAGAGGTCAATGCTTTTATTTTTGGTTCTTGCATCTGATGGCCTAGCCATGATGGTCTGTTGCCTTTGTTTGTTTTCCAGATATATCATTTGCAAACAAATGATAATTTTGTATTTAAAATAAAGTAACATTGGGGGGGGCTTACCTCACTCTTCCCAGAAATGTATTTCTTAGCAATATGACTCTTAGAACCGCATATTTCTGTCACAGGAGGAAAAGTGTTCTGCCGTAACCATAACATGGCCTTTGGTGGATCCACCTGTTATAAATCCTGTTCACATGAGTGAAACTGAGTTAATAACAATAGAGTAGCCCTTGTGGTTTTGAACAGAGAACTGGGAATAATGAAACGTTTCTTTACTGTTGCCTTTTTTTTTTGAGACAGAGCCTCAAGCTGTCCCCCTGGGTAGAGTGCTGTGACTTCACTGCTCACAGCAACCTCCAACTCCTAGGCTCAAGCGAGTCTTCTGCCTCAGCCTCCCAAGTAGCTGGGACCACAGGCGCCCGCCACAACGCCTGGCCATTTTTTGGTTGCAGCTGTCATTGTTGTTTGGCAGGCCTGGGCTGGATTGGAACCCGCCACCTTAGGTGTATGTGGCTGGCACCTTAGCCACTTGAGCCACAGGTGCTGCGCCTACTGTTGCCTTTGAAAGTAGATTATCAGTGTTCTATTTTGAGTGTATCCCTTCTTAAAGTCTTTATACGTTACACTGCTGCAGTTATGTCACAGCATAAATATTTTATTACTTCACACAATAATAATGAATAATACAGGTATAGAAAGGCTGCGTGATATTGCTGAATTATAAGAATTTTCCAAAAGTTGCTTCTAAGGCCATTTGGTTTACATCTAATGCAATAAATTTAGCAATTTGGAGAACATCTGTAGGGCTGATTGAAGTACTGAAATTGGAAATGTCAAGAAAGCTGTAAAAGCAGGTGCTTCCTAATGTTACACAGTCAGCCCACGGCACAGATGGGGCTGTGTGAATCACATGGAAACATACATGTGTGCACACACACGTGTGCTGTCATCATTCTGAGGAGATCAGGGAAACAGTCACAAAATGTGGGAGGTGCTAGGGTTACTGTTTATACAAGTGCTTTTACATGCATTTTATGTGATCCTCAACCCAGAGCTAAAAAAAGAGTTGCTGTTGTGAACAGATGAGAAAATTGAAGCTGAGGCAGGCTTTTCAGTCTTAGGTCTTGTTTCTAGGTTAGAAGAGGATGTCAAGGAACCAGGGCTAGGGGCACACATGTAGTCTCAGCTACTCATGTGGCCAAGGTGGGATTATCATGTGAGGCTAAGAGTTCAAGACCAGCCTGGGCAACACAGTGAAACCATATCTTTTTTTTTTTTTTTTTGAGACAGTCTCACTTTGTCACCCTCAGTGGAGTGCTGTGGCATCACAGTTTACAGCAACCTGCAACTCTTGGGCTCAAGCAATTCTCTTACCTCAGCCTCCCAAGTAGCTGGGACTACAGGTGCTCACTACAGTGCCCAGCTATTTTTTTTTTTTTATTTGAGACAGAGCCTCAAGCTATCTCCCTGGGTAGAGTGGCATCACAGCTCACAGCAACCTCCAACTCCTGGGCTCAAACGAGTCTCCTGCCTCAGCCTCTCAAGTAGCTGGGACCACAGGCGCCCGCCACAACGCCTGGCTATTTTTTGGTTGCAGCCGTCATTGTTGGTTTGTCGGCCTGGGCTAGATTCAAACCCACCACCTTAGGCCACTTGAGCCACAGGTGCCGAGCCCCCAGTTAATTTTTATAGATGGGGTCTTGCTCTGGCTCAGGCTGGTCTCAAACTCGTGAATTCAGGCAGTCTACCTGCCTCAGCCTCCCAAGTGCTGGGATTACAGGCGTGAGCCACCACACCTGGCCAAACCCCCATCTTTTATAACAAGAAGAAGAAGAGGAAGATAAGGGCAACTGCCCCCACATTGCAGTGCCCCTCTCTGTGTCCATGCCTAGTGTGTGTGCTCTCATTATTATGTTTCAATTGAGAGATTATAACGATGATAATGATCTGTGCGATCCACGTAAAACCTAAGACTTTTAGAGCTCAGACTCCTTTTGGTGTTCATGGCATGATGTAACGAAAATTATTTCTGTCGTTTCCTCACACTAGATCTCACACGTATCCAGGTAGCATGGAGCTGATGTTTACACACTGACGTCAGCACCACAATGTTTTATACCCGCGACTCCAGCCCCTGAAGCTTTTGCACTAGAAATGTTGGTCAGATTAGAAACCAAGAATATTTTGACATACCATATTGTTATCCTTCTTGTCTTCTTTTTCCCCAATATTAGTTTTTAGTATATTTAACCTTTTCTAAAGAAGAGCACTGAGTTATTGCAATATAATGTGGTAAAAAATGTGGATAGAAGTTTTAAGTGTGAGATTTTTTTCTTCATGTTAGAAATAACTTGTAATGGGTTAGAGTTTGCTATTACTGAAAATTCCTGAATTTTAAGCCAATGATCAGTCAAGGATATGGTCTTAGTCTCCTCAAGGTGCCATAACAAAATGCCAGAGTGGGTGGCTCAACCACAGAAATTTATTTTCTCTCAGTCCTGGACAATGGAAAGTCTAAGACCAAGGTTTCAGCAGGGTTTAGTGCCCAATGATGGCTCTTCCTTGGCTTGCAAATGGCACCTTTGTCCTCATAGGTCCTTTCATCTGAGCACCTGCACAAAGAGAGAAAGAACACATGCGCTCAGGTCTCTAAAGACACAAATTCCGTAGGATCAGGGCCCTGCCCTTCTGGCCTCATTTAACCTTAATTACTTCCTTTGAGGCCCCATCTCCAAATACAGCCACACTGGGTGTTAGGACTTCAAAATATGAACATGAAGAGGGAGCACAGTCCCTAACAAATCCTAAAAAGAGAAGTTTCTCATTTAGACCAGGTTAGTGTCAGTTACCTTTCAGGCTCCTGACTGGGCACATAGATTCAATGAATGTGCCGGTGTTCAGGATGGTTGTAGCTCATGGGCTGGCTCAGCTCTGTCCAGTAGTGCTGTAGCCTGAAACTATAATCCCTCATTTCACTACTAGTAGAAAGAACCAGTTCACTAAGAAATCTCAACGAAATGGGTGTATCAGTCAAGGTTCTGTCAGAAGAACAGCAGGAGAGGGCTTTGAGGTTTCAAGAAATTGCTTTATGCTGTTGTGGGTTCAGCTAAGTGAGTCTGTACTCCACAGGGCAGGTAGCAGGGAGAAGACCCCACAGCCAGGGTGGAATCTTCTCTTCCTCAGGGAATCTGCAGGTCTTTTAACTGATTGAATGAGACCCACCCACATTATCAAGGGTAGTCTTTACTTAATGTCAGTTGATAATGTTTTGTTGTTTTTTTGTTTGCTTGTTTTATTTTTTTGAGACAGAGCCTCAAGCTATCCCCCTGGATGGAGTGCTGTGTCATCACAGCTCACCGCAACCTCCAACTCCTGGGCTCAAGCAAGTCTCTTGCCTCAGCCTCCCAAGTAGCTGGGACCACAGGTGCCCACCACAATGCCTGGCTATTTTTTTGGTTGCAGCTGTCATTGTGGTTTTTGGTGGGCCCAGGCTGGATTCGAACCCGCCACCTTAGGTGTGTGTGGCTGGCACCTTAGCCAGTTGAGCCACAGGTGCTGAGCCAATAATGTTAATCACATCTACATGATATCTTTATGGAGCCCTCTCATCAGAATTTGAATCGCTAGATGCTGTGACCTAAGTTGGCACATAAAACTAGGTATCATGTTGAGGGTACATTTTACTTTTTTCAGCTATTCCCTTTAGCCATGATTTGCAAAATCACACTTTGCTGCCCCTAAATACATCTTGGACAAATTGCTTATCTTTTTAATCATCTGTGATTATCAAAGCCCAATCTGATTTAAAGCTTTAATCTCAGACTCTCTCCAAGTGGCATCTACATCCTTCCCAGAAGCCACCTGGCCAGTGAGGGACTTGAAGTGGGAGAAGAGGGGAAACAGGGCTGGCCATGAGCCCCTCTTGTCCACCCTCCTCTTGGGCTGTGAGCAGAACCCAGAGCAGAGGGCAGGGTGCTACCTGTCTGCTTCGGTGCTTCCTGTGGCCTCCACCCATGTGGCAGCCTCTACCTCTGTGGTATGACTGTGACTTTTGGACAGTGCTCAGCCTCACCAAAGAACCTTTCCCGGGGACAGCCATCTTCTCTTCCCGCAAACTTCTAACCTCTTCTCTGGGTGAGCTGGCCCCCGCCTTTGGCAGTTTCCTACGTGCCTCCATGACTCCCACTCTGCTCTCTGGCCACTGTGTCCCTACCATGTAACCCCAGGAACCTCAGAGGTAGTGACCTGTAGTTGCCTTCCAGGTATGCTGCATCACAGTTCTTGAGGGCCCTGATGTCACAGGCTTCTCCTGAAAATCTCCTGCTAGGCATTGTCTGTGTTCAAAGATAGCTCTGCCACCCAGATCCTGTGCCCAAGCTCTCCCACCTGCAACAAATGGAGTCTATGGTTTTCATCCACCAAAGCCATCTCCCTTTCTTAAAGTTGACCTTAATCTCTGGATGACTAGGGTATTGAAGTCCCCTGAAATTACCCCCAATTATTTGGCTTTGGAGAATAAGATAGAAAACTCCAGTTCATGAATTTTATATCCCCCATAAAGGCTAAAGACCCAATTCAGACTTCCTCCCTCCATGCTTTCATGGCCCAGGAAGGTGTGGAGAGTACAGGTTGGTGGCTAGTAACAGGGCCAGTTCTGCTAACTCTGGGAGGAGACGGTGGCCCATTCCAGCTGTGTGTGGACTTCCTTAGTGGTTGGGCTCTTAGCAGCTTCCTGTTCTCTTCTGTGGAATTTGGGATAGGCTTCCAGGAAGAGTCTATTCACTACCCTGGTCCTCTGTCTGTTCCAAGTGCCAATGACTAAGGAAGTGTCATCTCATGTAAACCTGTTGTTTGGAGATCTCTTCCAGGGTCTCATTCACAGAGGATAGGACTGGGCCCCATAGAGCAGAAATTGCCAGAGATTATACATCAGTGACAGCCAGATTAACAGGGTTTTATTTATTTATTTACTTACTTATTCATTTGTTTTTTGAGACAGTCTCACTATGTCACCCTCAGTAGAGTGCAGTGTCATCACAGCTCACAGCAACCTCAAACTCTTGGGCATAAGCAATTCTCTTGCCTCAGCCTCCCAAGTAGATGGGACTACAGACACCTGCCACAATGCCTGGCTATTTTCTGTTGCAGTTGTCATTGTTGTTTATCAGGCCCAGGCTGGCTTCGAACCTGGCAGCAAGCTTGGTGTATGTGGCCGGCACCCTACCCACTGACCTACGGGTGCCAAGCCAACACTCAGGGTTTTAGATTCCATATTTTTTTCTTTCTACTTAGATCTTAGGAACATTACTAATATTTTTACTGAGTTTCTTTTTCATTGTTTCTGGATCTTCAGCACGTTTTCTCATCCTTCCTTTCCTGTCCTGTCTGCACTCCATTGTAGTTCCACTCTTCATCAGCTCCTCTCTTAGATGATGCAAAGGAATAAACATTTGGTGCTTAGTGCTTTTATACCTGATGACTTTATGAAAAATGACATGCATTTCAGTTCAGTGTCAATAACAGTAAAGAAAGAAACAAAAGGGGTAACATTGGCCTGTGTAAGACTGGTTATCTGGCCCGGATTTCCCTGGACTCTCTGTAGATACCTTCTTGTTGTTGTCACAGAGTCAGATTTGAGCTTTTGTGATCATCTGTCAGAGCTATTCACCAGAGCCCAGTTTTGTAACTGGCATCTGATGGGATCAAAGATTCCACAAAGTAACTGACTGAATTTAAACTTAGTATTTAAAAAAAAAGTTAAAAAATCAATAATAAGGAAAAATTAAAATTTTAAGTTTTATGTCATTGATCTGTCAGTGTGTATTGGTGTATTGTGGCAGTCTAAACAGACAAGGAGAAACCGAGCCACAGTGCCCAGAGGCACAGCCAGGCCATCCTTGGATGGTTTTTTCCATGCTGAGCAGTCCTGTCACTGTAGATGGTCCTAGCCACCCATGTGAAAGTTACCCCGTCTAGACTATTACTTTTCTCATCATTGCTGATTGTAGAGGTTGCTGGGATCATTGTCACATGGGTCATCCCAGCACCGTGCAGCACTTACTGTTTTCTCACCATTTTCAGTTGCATGATCTTTGCTGTTGGCTTTGCCAGCCCACCCTTCCCTTACTATCACTTGGAATGTTCTCCTTGCTTTCACATTCATCGCATATTAAGACCTCAGAAGTCCATTGCTATGCCATCATCATTTGTTGGTCTTGGTTATCTTCTCAAGTTTGACAGTTAAGAGTTAAAATGCCTGGCTAGGCGCCCATAGCACAGTGGTTACAGCCCCAGCCACATGCACTGAGGCTGGTGGGTTGGAACCCAGCCCAGGCCTGCTAAACAACAATGACAACTACAACAAAAAATAGCCAGACATTGTGGTGGGCACCTGTAGTCCCAGCCACTTAGGAAGCTGAGGCAAAAGAATCGCTTAAGCCTAACAGTTTGAGGTTGCTATGAGCTGACACCACGGCACTCTACCATGGATGACAAAGTGAGACTCTGTCTCAAAAAAAAGGAGTCAAAATGACTTTGGTGGCCACCCATCCAAGGCACTTTATCTTTCTTCTGCTGCAGTTTTGATACAGGCTCTCTTCGGGAACCCTCACTGTCTCTTTGTTTTGAGAATGGGAAGCAGCTATCCTTAGAATTACTAAAGACTTTTTAAAATGTTCAGTGTAAATATTTCACATGACCTGGTTGTAATTATAGAATATATGGATTTTAGTTTGCAGTTAACATGTTTCGAACATTACCACCTTCCTCCAATCCTACGGGAGCAGAATTTGACCCAGAGGAAGACGAACCAACGTTAGAAGCAGCTTGGCCTCATCTACAGGTACTGGGCTCTAGGCGAGCACCCAATTGGAGGACATGAGCTATGAGTAGGGATTCCTGGGCTCTGCAGAGCAGCTATGCTAGCCCAAGGCTTCATCTTAGCGTAACAGACCCCTCATTTTCAGTGTCACAGTCCTTGCAAATCTATAAATACAAGGAAAATATTTTAGTAGAACAGAGCAAAATCAATGTGTGCTTATGTTTGGACACTTTGCATGAACAACAAAGATGTAGAATTATCAGTATGTGTTCAGTGGAAATGACACTTCGTTGATCGGAATTGAATTCAGGCCTAGAAGACTTAGACATTTTGCCAGTTTGGGGTACTTAGATTTAATGTGTGCCCATAGGGCGCCTTAGTCTCCTGTGCTGGCAACTGCCTTTTTCTAGCACATTTGTAAGGTGGAAGGTGTTTGGCAAAGAGGTTTGAGCAGAGTATGGAGTGAGCAGGGTGTGTGCCAGATGTGCTGATGGGCGGGATGGGCCATGCACTACGGGGAAGGGAAATGAGAAGGGAGTGGGACTCCATCAGGAGCCAACAGGACAACCGGACTAGTTCTATAGCCGTGTGGTCCCCACTGACAGCATTACGGCTCCACATGGTACTCCAGACAGCAGGCCAAACTGCCCAACCCAGCACACTCATGATGGGGAGGACCATCTACCCTCATGGCCCCAGAGCTCTTGTCCTCTTGGCTCTGCGCATCAGCACTACAAGACACAGGTGACAGACTACAAATCCTACCCTCGCATTTGGTCACAGTCTGCTTTGTGGCAGCTGTGCCCTGTGGTCTCTGGGCAATGTAATTTAAGTGTTAGTGGCATCAGCCATGGAGATCATTTTGTTTAAATGTCATTTAAAGGCCTGTGGTTGTTACTAAATGAAATAATTACCATCACCAGTTATAATTAAATTAAGCCATGCAGTTAGCACTGATTCTGTAGATGTGTGGCTTTTTTTTAAAGACTTATATTCTGGGGCAAATAAAGATTCAAGTCATGGTGCATTTTAATCTCCATTTAATAAAATACCACGTTATTTGACTCATTGTTGTTGTTTCTTTCCTCCCAGCTGGTTTATGAATTTTTCTTAAGATTTTTAGAGTCTCCAGATTTCCAACCTAATATAGCGAAGAAATATATTGATCAGAAGTTTGTATTGCAGGTAAGGTACAAATTAGCTGAAAGTACAAAAGCTCTAATCTACAAAGTGGTAACACCCAATCACTAAATGTCTTTTTTTTTTTTTTTTTTTTGAAGCTTTTAGAGCTCTTTGACAGTGAAGATCCTCGGGAGAGAGATTTTCTTAAAACCACCCTCCACAGAATCTATGGGAAATTCTTAGGCTTGAGAGCTTACATCAGAAAACAGATAAATAATATATTTTATAGGTAAGTCTGTATGGGATGGGCATTTTCTTTGTACATGGTCATGGTTATTCTCACACCTGGTACTTGTCCCCCGCCTTCCCCCACCTGACATTTCTTTTGACAGGGGACTGAGGCTCAGAGGAGCAGGCTCTCAGCAGCCTGTTTCTCCTGTGCAGATAGACCCTGTGTGCCTAGGTAGGCTTGTCCTCCCTCCCTTGCTGGTGCTGCCTTGCCCACCCTACTTCACCCTCCTCCCTAACCAGCCCTCCACCTGCCCCCACACCTCTGGCATCCCACCACACAGCCCTCATGTTTCAGCTTCTGCTGAATGTCCAGTTGCCTAGAAATGTAGATGAGTTGGTTCTGTCCAAGCCAACCTTTCCCTTCCACCTGTGCATTACTAGGTTCTCCCCTATGGAATCTCAGAGAAGAAAGGGGTGAAGAGTGATTTAATTGGTCTTTAGGAAACCCCACATCTGTGAGCCTAGATCAGAGGTCAGGGAGAGGAACCCCTGCTGGAAGAGCAGGTCAGGAGGACAGCTTCTAACATCAAGCCCACCTCTCAGGACTACACAGCAAGCAATCACAGAGCCCCATGACAGCCCTGTAGCTGCCCCTCTTCCTAGTCTGCTTCTGCACAGTTTCTGGCTCCTTCCAGACTAGGGCTGTGTAGCCAGTATCCCTGCACCTAGGGTGTCCTTTTCTCCTGCCCTGAGCTTCCCGAGCTTCACAAAATACCTCTCCACCAGGAAACCCGCCTGACTAGGCAAATGTGTCTGGTCTTTTACAAGGGCATCCACCACACAGGCTGATTTGTTATATGCCCCAGGCTGTGGTGTCACCAAGTAAATGTTGATAGAGGGAATAGCTGATATTGTTTATTATCTGTCCTTGGAAAGCTTACTCAATGAGTAGTTTATTCTATAAACTTTGACTTGTTTGCCTCTCTAAGGCACCTGACTCCAGGGTGGTACAAGGTGATAGAGGCAGTGTAAAGGTGTCCCTTTGTGAGATAAGAACGTGGGCAGGTTTTCTGCAGCCTAGCTGCAGGGTCTGAGCAAAGGTGAAGTGCAGGGCATTCCTGGAGAAGGACCAGGTGTCCGCTGTGGCAAACATAGGTCTGGGGTCCTTTCTTAGTTATGCATTGTCTTTTTTTTTTTTTGAGACAGAGTCTCACTCTTTCACCCTGGGTAGAGTGCTGTGGCATCATATCTCACAGCAACCTCAAACTCTTGAGCTCATGAGCTCAGGTGATAAGTGATCCTCTTGTCTCAGCCTCCCAAGTAGCTAGGACTACAGGTGCCCATCACAACACCTGGCTAGTTTTTGTATTTTTAGTAGAGATGGGGTCTGACTCTTGTTCAGGGTGGTCTTAAACTCCTGAGCTTGGGCAGTTCACTCATCTCAACCTCCCAGAGTGCTGGGATGACAAGCATGAGCCACTGCGCCCAGCCAAGTGGCTTTGTCTTAAAGAGGCCCTGAGCTGACTGCACAGCTCTCTAGGATGTGTGTTAGAGAACTGGGAAGCTAAAGTTTTCTGGCTGCAGTAAGGGAGCCTTCAGAGTAAGTCTCATAAATGAAAGTTCTCAATGTAGATGCACCACATCTCAGGGCAAGTGTGGTCAGGACACAGGACAAGGAAACTGCGTTCCATATAGTCACACCATCATTATTCTTGTCACACACATTACCACATCCTATCATGGTAACTTCGCTGCTTACTTTTAGGCTGAGGTCAAATCTGTTTCTTGCTTCTGTGTTTCACTGTCCCATAGTTTGCTTCCTAGTTCCTGTGGGACTGGCCTTCCAGCTCCTCCACATATACCCCTTTCCACCCACCACTCCATATCACAGACCTTTGTTCCAGCTAAACAAGTTCTTCCCCACTCCCATTTTTTAATATTTATCAAAATCCTCCTCAGGGCCCAGTTTTTAAGCATCCCTCAGTGGATTCTGGTCATCTGGGAATATAGAAATGTTAAGGCCATTCTTGAGAAGAATTTTATATCTGCAGAAATTTGGCCTATTTTTTACCTTAAGGCCACTATTCCGTTCTTTCTTACTTTTTTTTTTTTTAACTAGAGTATTGGCTCGGCGCCTATAGCTCAACTGGCTAAGGCGCCAGCCACGTACACCTAAGGTGGCGGGTTCGAATCTCCAGCCTGGACCCGCTAAACAACAATGATGGCTGCAACCAAAAAATAGCCAGGCGTTGTGGCGGGCGCCTGTGGTCCCAGCTACTTGGGAGGTGGAGGCAAGAGACTCGTTTGAGCCCAGGAGTAGGAGATTGCTGTGAGCTGTAATGCCATGGCACTCTACCCAGGGGGACAGCTTGAGGCTCTGTCTCAAAAAAAAAAAAAAAACTAGAGTATTGCTGTTGCCCAGCCTTGAGTACAGTGGCATCATCATAGCTCACTGCAAGCTCTATCCACCTGCCTTGGCCTCCCAAGGTGCTGGTGTTATAAGCATAAGCCACTATGCCTGCCCTACAATGAAAATTTTTTAAACTTTACAGATTTATTTTTTGCTTAGACCTGTCTCTAAGCACATACTTTTAAGCAGGAAGCTTTTTCAGACCACCCTCTCACTTCTTGTGGAATACTTTGCATATGTAGATTGAGACTGATACAGAACAAGTAAGGCCACCCTGCGGGGAGGACATGTCCTGTTCTCCTACCCTATCCCCATTTCATCAGCAGATGTGTTTAAGAATCAAACAGACACCAGGCTTGGTCCTACTCTTGGGAGCACAGTAATAAGAAGCAATCCCATCTGGAGGGAGACAGGCTGACACAGGGATAGGGTGCATGTTCTAGGAGCTCCCCTAGAATCAGGCACAGTGGCAGAGACTGCTCTGAAGAAGGAAACCAAGACAGACTGGTGTTCCAAAAAGATCGCACCTGAGGCAGTAGAGAGGAAGCGTCAGGGTGTCAGCAGGCAAGTAGGCAGGATGGTCCAGGTGTTCAGGAAATCACTTCTGCCCTTTGCAGGGACTGTCCTAAATGCTGCAGGCTTTAAGATGGAGTAAGACTTCAACTTAATGTTGAAATGCAGTGAAAATGTAAGATGAATTAATGGATGGGTAGAGGAGTCACTAGACTGATGTATATGTGGCCAAGCAAATAGAGCACATTGTTAATGGTCAAATCTGGGTGGTTGATATATGGGTGTGTGCTGTTAAATCCTTTCTACTTTATTGGATGCTTGAAAATTTTCAAAATAAAATATTGAGAAAAAATCAGCAAGACCAAGCTCTCTGTTCTGAAGGCATTTATATCTTCAGTCTTTGAGGAGTTTCTTTGGTTCACCTGGGAACAGTGAGCCGCTGCCCGCACCCCACGTAGGTTTTCACAAACAGTGTGCTAATTGTTGCCTGGCTCTGTGACTTTCTCCTACAAGGACTGTTTTCTTATTCAGGGGATTTCATCTTTCCAGTTGTTATTTCAGCATCTAATTCTAATTGACAAATTATTTTTTCTAGGTTTATTTATGAAACAGAGCATCACAATGGCATAGCAGAATTACTGGAAATATTGGGAAGGTAAGTCTGTGTTAGTGGCAGCAAAGGGCTATGGATGGAATTTATGCCAGAATGATCCAGTTCATTGAGTTCACCTGCCCCACTGCCCAAAGTGAGGCAATTGGAGCCATTCCCTAAAGTAATGTATATAAGATTTCATGTAAGGAAGGGGTTGGTAAGCTCTTGGATTAGAACACACCAAATGACAAATTCCCCCATTTTTATGTTTCCATATGTAGATCCTACTTCATATCTAAGAATCATTAGTATGGAAACATAATTTCAATTATTTCCTCAAGAGCAATGTTAAAAATAGCTACCTCAGAAGGTTTTTATTTAGGTACTTTGTAAGAAGAATAGATTGTACATTTGGGATATTGAGTAAATGCTTATTTTTTAAGTTGCTTTGATTTTATGAATTTTTCATATGTATTCTAGAAGATAATTAACATTTAAAACTTTCATCATCTTGATCTGAGTTGTTTGCTTGCTATCACTTTTTTAAATTGATACTTTATAGGTTTTTTTTTTTTTTTTAGAGACAGAGTCTCACTTGTCGTCCTGGTAGGGTGCTGTGGCATCACAGCTCACAGCAACCTCAAATTCTTGGGCTTAAGCGATTCTCTTGCCTCAGCTTCCCAAGTAGCTGTGGATAATACAGACACCCCTCATAACACCCAGCTATTTTATGTTCCATTCGTCATTGTTGTTTAGCTGGCCGAGTTGGGTTCAAACCCACCAGCCTCAGTGTATGTGGCTGGCACCGTAACCACTGTGCTATGGGTGCCAAGCCTCCCCATAGGTTTTATATTAGACCTCCTAACCCACTGTTTACCAAACAGAGTTCCTTAGGGCTTCATGGTGGATAAGCTTGGAGAAGTGCTTCCCTGTCCCTCTCTGGGGACTTAGTATACCTTAGTAGCTCAAAGTTCTGAGGAAACCTGCAGTGAAGAAACTCCTTACTGTTGTTAAATCTAGTCATTCCCTATAGCATTTGAAAAAAAGAATCTTTTCTCATGGAATGCTATTGTTATCTGGTGAATGTGGTCCTGCCCATTAGTTCTGAGGAAAATTTGCTGTTTAAGATGTAATCTTAAAAAAAAGTTAGTCCTGGCTCAGTGCCTGTGGCTCAAGTGGCTAAGGCGTCAGCCACGTACACCTAAGGTGGCGGGTTTGAATCCAGCCCAGGCCTGCCGAACAACAATGACGGCTGCAACCAAAAGAAATAGCCAAGTGTTGTGGCAGGCGCCTCTGGTCCTAGCAACTTGGGAGGCAGAGACAGAAGACTTGCTTGAGCCCAGGAGTTGGAGGTTGCTGTGAGCTATGCCACAGCACTCTACCCAGGGGGACAGCTTGAGGCTCTGTCTCCAAAAAAAAAAAAAGTTAATCCTTATTGAAAATTCTGCTTTAATTAATCTCCACACTTGCCTGGAGTTTTTCTCTCTCAGTGTAGTGTAGTGAGTGGCTAAGAGGCTGCCCCTTACTAGTTGTTTGAGCTTGGGCAAGTTACTTCTTTAAATTGGGAAGAATAATCACTTTTCCTCCCTCGTTCTTGCAGGGATGGGTGAGCTATGTAAGGTGTTTAGCCCAGCCTGACATGTCACGTGCATAAGGGCTTCTGTGCAGCCCCCACTGGTGGGCCTTTTTTTACTCTTCTTCTAAAAGAGGGATTTTGCCTTGAGGATTTTCCAATGTGAATGAGCAGATCATACACAAAGGGCCCCTCCAGACCCAACCCTCCTACAGCACCATGTGCCCTATGCTGAGTGAATCATGGAGAGTCACATTAGACATCTTTCTGTCCCCTTCTACAGCTCTGTAACATCTATTTGCATTTGCCTAAGTATAGAACCAAGTAAGTAAACCTTCACTTTGGAGGCTCTAAGTAAGACTCCCTTTCCTTGTAGAAGAGAACAGCTTTCTAATTGATTTTTTTTTTTAAAAAAAAAACCAATACACTCATTCTGCAAAAACTCAGACTCTGTTGCTAACAACTAGAACAGTAAGCCTGAATTAGTCCAAGGAAGCATGACTTCCTAACAGTGGGTGACGGAGGGCATTGGCTGTAGGACATCTGGAGCTAGTGATCCCGCCTGAGCTATCCAGTCTTCTTGGCCCTGTTGGAGCTAACAATTCTGCCCTCCTGTTGAGTCAGCTTCTTACTGTTCTGGGTAATTCCTGTAAACCCAGAATTTTAAAATTACCTTGTAGTGCAAAGATAAAAATGTCTATGCTTCCTTGAAGGCATTTAATAACCTCTTTTTTCCTAAAACACACACACACACTCACACACACACACACATACATATATATGGGGTTCCCCCCCCCCCAGAAACATCGAGGCTCACTATGTTGTCCAGACTAGAGTCAAGTGCATTGGGTAATCTTAACTCATTATAACCTCAAACTCCTGGGTTTAAGCAATCCTTTCTCCTCACCTCCCAGGTAGCTGGGACTATAGACTTCCTGCTACATGTACATAATTTTGCCTGGTGGGTTTTCATGCTGAAAATAAAAACTGAAAGAAAAGCAGCAAGATACTTGCTTAAAATGTAGAATGTGTAAATATTCAAGCCAAATAAATTTTTTTTCCAGTATAATTAATGGATTTGCCTTACCACTAAAAGAAGAGCACAAGATTTTCTTATTGAAGGTGTTACTACCTTTGCACAAAGTGAAATCTCTGAGTGTCTATCATCCCCAGGTAAGGGGGTAGGGGAGGTGCTGCTGAGCACATTTGTCCTTTGAGCAGGATTGAACTCAACTCAAGATAGTGAATCCAGCCTTTAACCAAGAGTGTTTTCTTTTTTGTATCATATTATTAACTTCAGTAACAAGGTTCTGGTGATAATTAAAAGAATAAAGGGATAAAGAAAGATTCCTTTTAAGAAATTCAGAGAAATATCTAGAATACAGAATTTAAACTAGTTTTAAGCATAGAGAAGGGAATAAGTAACTCTCGCCAAAGAAATGGAGAAAAGCTATGGATTTTTAAAACTGCTGAGATCTAACTAGTTATTCTGGAACATTGGTCAGTAAGCGGTGCTAGCTGGCTAGTGGGCTACATTTACTTAGATCACTGTTTGAAACACACTGAAGATTTACTTCAGGAAAACTCCCATCTTGGGCCATAGTGAATGTATACCTTACCTTTTAGCTGTCACCAGTGTGCCCTTAAGTAGTCACGCCATAGTACATGTTCTGAAATGAAGGAGACTGTTTTCCACCAGGGCCCACTTTGGGATTTTACAACCTGGACAAATGACACATTCTTAATGGATTCTTATGACATTGGCTTCCTGGGAAACATTTTACTTATTTTCTCTGATAACTATTAACTGGTAATATCTTTATATCCAGCCAGATTATCATGTGAATTATTGTACAGAATAAGTTAATAGTTCAGGTATTTAATGGAACCACATTTTAATTTGATTTTTCCCACCTATTAGATTGCTTTTCATTATAATCTTCAGAAAAAGAAAAATCCCTATCATCTCATGTTGACTTGGTGGTGGTAGTAGTCTAAAAGACTGCTTCCTAGGGGCTTGGTTGTTTGTTTGTTTGTTTTTAAGCTTTCCGATCTATCACCAATGAATGGGGAATGACATGGAACATCATGCTGCCGTTGCCCCCTGAGAGCACCACTCAGCCTTCTCCAGGGGTGGATGGCACACCCAGGGCAGCTCCTCTGTCAAACGAAGCCTTTGCACAGCAGCATTTCCATGTTGAAACATTAACACTCTCATTTTACTTTTTAGCTGGCGTACTGTGTAGTGCAGTTTTTAGAAAAGGACAGCACCCTCACTGAACCAGTAAGTTCACGCTCTGCTCTTAATTCTGTTGCTAACACATCTTATAAGATATGTATGTTTCACTAAATGTAAATATTGCGATGTCTGCTTTACCAAATCACTGTTCAGATAGCTTTTAAATTTTAAGTTACAATGCTTATAAACTGGCTTATTTCATTCATTACAGATTTTTAGATTATAGTAATTTTAATTGCAGGTTTCTCTAATGCAGAGATTATTTTATGTAATGAGATTGCCACTTTATTCTTCATTGCACTTTACTCCTTTGAACACAAATCACTTGAATCACACTAAATCATGACTTGATTTGACAACATACTGAACTTACTTCAGTCAGAGGAATTATATAATAGTAAAGATTTGAAATGCTGGCTCGGCGCCTGTGGCTCAAGTAGCTAAGGCACCAGCCACATACGCCTAAGGTGGCAGGTTCTAATCCCCAGCCCGGGCCCGCCAAACAACAATGATGGCTGCAACCAAAAAAATGGCCAGGCGTTGTGGCAGGTGCCTGTAGTCCCAGCTACTTAGGAGGCTGAGGCAGGAGACTTGCTTGAGCCCAGGAGTTGGAGGTTGCTGTGAGCTGTGATGCCATGGCACTGTACCCAGGGGGATAGCTTGAGGCTCCGTCTCAAAAAAAAATATTTTTTTTAATAAAAAAAAAAAGATTTGAAATGCTTATTGTGCTAAAGAGGTTTTAGTATCTTGAAAATTCTGTCTAAGAGTGTGACTATTTTATGATTGTTGAGTCACAAGTAAATGTTCAATTGCTGCCATTCCATGTTTAGGTTTGTTATTTTCATAACATTTATATTTATTAAAAATAAAAAGGTCAGCTAGGCGTGGTGGCTCAGTCCTGTAATCCTAGCACTTCCGGAGGCCAAGAAAGGAGGATCGCTTGAGCCCAGGAGTTTGAAGCTACAGTGAGCTCTGATCATAGCACCTCACTCCCTGGGTGACAGAGAGAGACCTTATCTAATAAATACATACATATACATACATGGACATACTATTGTACCTATGGTTAACAACATTGGACATGTGGAGTACCAGTTTAGGCATTTGAATAAACTTTTTTTAAACAACTTACTGAAATATAATTCACATACTATACAACTGACCCTTTTAAAATGTATAATTGAAAGGTTTGTGATGAAAGTATTTCAAATTGGGCTCGGCGCCTATAGCTCAAGGTGGCCTAAGGTGGCCGGTTCGAATCCCCAGCGCAGACCTGCCAAACAACAGTGGCGGCTGCAACCAAAAAAAAATAGCCGGGCATTGTGGCAGGCGCCTGTGGTCCCAGCTACTTGCAAGGCGGAGGCAGGAGACTCACTTGAGCCCAGGAGTTGGAGGTTGCTGTGAGCTGTAATGCCACGGCACTCTACCCAGGGGGACAGCTTGGGGCTCTGTCTCAAAAAAAAAAAAAAAAAAGAAAGTATTTCAAATTGTAAATGAAAACACCACATTGTACCCCATGATTGCATTAATATACACAGCTATCATTTAATAAAAAAAATACACTGTTTCTCTAAGGTTGATATTTGTTAAATGATTCTGTCATCTGTATTAATAGGGAATCAGCCATAATCATAGGTAGTTAATGGTTCAGTTCCAGGCACAAGACATCGGTGGAAAAGCACATTTTTGAACTATAATTATTCATATTTATGGAAGCTCCTCGTACATGTAAAAATATAGTTCTCAATTTATTTTTAAAGTTTTCTCTCCCTAGGCTGCTCTTTTCCTGAGAGTCAGTATAAATTTTGGGAGCAGTAGAATAACTGCCATTATTTCCTGCATTTTTATCTGGTAGAGAAAATTAGAAAAATTTGAAGATGGTAATGAAAGTCTGATGGTTTCATGTAGGGTCAAAATTGGTTGCTATTTCCTGCCTTGTGGTAAAAAGTGACCCAGAAATGACTTTTCTTTTTAAATGAGAATCTTTGACCAACAATTCCAACAGAGTTGATGACTATCCTTCACGTGCATACAATAATTACCATTACCTTTAAGATTGTTCCAGTTTGGGGTTATTCAGTTCGTGGTGCTGAATAAACCCTCCAGAATCTAGTTGTTTCGATTTTCTTCTGCACACCCTATGGTGGTAGCCTGAATACATCTGCTGTCCCCAATTCTAGAAGGTTGACTGAGAAAGTTTCACACTGGCAGTTTCACTCTGGCAGCTTCCAGGCAGGACAATGGTGATTCCTATAATCAGCTAACCTGGTGTACAGTGTTCTGAGCCTTTTGTTCTAGAGCTGAGTAAATAAAGCTTTGCATTCCAGCCCTTTGCTCCATGCCCTCAGTAGCATACCTCGAGACCGCTTTTTTGGCAGTGTGTTAATGAATGTTTTGTTGAACCCTTTTCATCTCTCAAGGACTGAAATATCTGATTTAATCTCAGTGGTGCTTAAAATAAACTTTTGTGGCTGAGTTTACTCAAGCTCTTATTTGAAAGCTATTCTTCTAGGCAGACCCAGAGCTAAGGGCTGCTGGCTTGTTGGCCCACTGCTAGCTGAGCCTGGGGTCCCCGTGGAGCCCTTGTTAGGCTTCTTCTTCTTTTATTAAATGATAACTGTGTATATTAATGCATTTATGGGGCACAATGTACTGATTTGATATACGATGTGGAAAGCTTACATTAGACTTGTTAACATAACCATCGCCTCACTTACTTGTTGTGGTAAGACATTTATACTCCACTCTTAACAGTTTTGAAATGTACCATTGCATTATGCACATTAGGGGAGGTCCCCCCAAATACCCTCCCTCCTCCCAACCTGTCCCCCCTCCTCGTCCCTTCTTCTTTCTGGACCATAGTTTTGTTTTATCATTTGTATGAATGTGTAGGTGATTATATATTGGTTTCATAATAGTACTAAGCACATTGGGTACTTTTTCTTCCATTCTTGAGATGCTTTACTGAAAAGAATATGTTCCAGGTCTTTCCAGTAAACATAAAAGATGGGAAGTCTCCATCCTTGTCAGGGTTCTAGACTCCTGACTCATAACTCTCTGGACACTCTAGATAGTAGGTGGATTTCAGGTCAGTGATTTTTGTGGGTTTTCAAATTAAATAATTGGATGAGTGGGTTGCTCTGGCAAGAAGTTTCTTTGAGTAGGGGAGAGGGAGAGCCTCAGGAGAAGACAGATGTCAGCCCGTCCCACTCCGCCATCCATTCCGGTCCAGATCTCTCTGGACTGCACCCCTGAGGGATCAGGGGCACGTCAGGGTGTCTTGGGCTCCAGGGAATATCTAGAGAGTGAAGCCAACAGTGGTGGAAAGGTTTTGTAACTCTTAAGCTAAAAATTTCCATTTTCTTCATTCTCTTCCTTAGGACTGTCTTATAGCAGAGATGGAGGATAAAGTTTTAACTGTGGTAAGTATGCGTTCTAAAGGTTATTCTGAAATTCCTTTTTCCCAAGGCAGTGGGAATCACATTAATTGAAATATATGCACTGTGGCTGATTGCTTCAGGTGATACATTGAAATATTGGCTTTTGGTAGAGGAGTCTGTTAATTCGGGTGGAAGGGAAAGCATAAAAATTGTTTTACAAGTGAAAATACCAAGCTTCTATGAGCTCTGTTGAATTCTCTGTTTTGTTGTATTTTGTTTTTTTCCTTTTGAACATTTTATCAGGGTATAATTATATGTAAATTGTTAGCTAACCTGTTAATCAGGGTTAAACTGATGTGTAAATTTCACTTTAAGACCATTTTGATTAAAAAAAAAATTCTTGGCTGAAACCTCATGGTGGAGGGGGGTGTGCTCTGACTGTTTAAAAAGCATTTTGTAACCATTCATCATCACTTCCTCCTTTTGACATAAGCCAGCCTGTGCTCTTTTGATAAGGCCTTCCTCCTACTGAGGTTGAGGAATTAAGCAATGAAATTGCTATAAATATATTTTCCATAAATAGGAGGCTAAACAAATTGGAGGAATGTAAAAAAGTATCACTTCTTGGATTCTCCCCCTTGGAAAGAAAAGTCATTCTGGAACTTCCTGATTTGTTGGCTTGTTAAATTTTGAAAGGTTAGATGGGTCTGATTGGGGGGGGTCTGATTGGGGGAAAGGGCACGTGTAACCACTGTGACTTCTTCAGAGACCACTTACTCGGGATCCTCACGGTGCCTCTTTAGAGTTTTACCCCATCAGTGTTCAGTATTCAGAGAATGTGAGTGGTCTCTAAAACCACCAGAGACCTAAATGTAAAATGCAAAACCACAAAACTTCTAGAACAGTGGTTCTCAACCTTCCTAATGCCATGACCCTTTAATATAGTTCCTCTTGTTGTGGTGACCCCCAAACATAAAATTATTGTTGTTGTTACTTCATAACTATAATTTTGCTACTGTTCTGAATCGTAATGTAAATATCTGATATGCAGGATGGATTTACGTGACCCTTCTGAAAGGGTCGTTCAACCCCCAAAGGAGTCATGACTTACAGGTTGAGAACCGCTGTTCTAGAAGACAACGTAGGAGAAGATTTGGGTGAAGATTTTTGGGGTTTGGCAATGATTTTTTTAGCTAGAACATCGAAAGTGCAAACCATGAGAGAAAAATTGATACTGTAGACAAAAAGTCTGCTCTGTGAAATGCACCACTAAGATAAAGAAAAGACAAGCCCCAGACTGGGAGAAAGTATTTCCAAAGCATGTATCAGAAAAAGGACTTGTATCCAAAATACACAAAGAACTCTTAAAACTCAATAATAACACAAACAATCCTATTAAAAAGGGAGCAAAAGATCTGAACAGACGTCTCACCAAAGGAGACATACCAGTGGTAAATAAGCTTATGAAAAGATGCTCTATGTCATCTGTTATTAAAGAGCTGTGAATTAAAACAACGAGAAACCACTGCACATCTCTTAGATTGGCTGAAATCTAAAACACTGATACCACCAAATGGTGGCAAGGATGTGGGGCAGCAGGAACTCTCGTTCATAGCTGGTAGAAATGCAAAGGAGTACAGCCAGTTCCTAGGACAATTTGGCCGTTTTCTACAAAGCTAAACATATTCTCACTATCAACTCCAACAGTTATGCTTGTGGGTATTCATCCAGAGGAGATGAAAACTGACTTCTAAAAATCTCCACTGAATGTTTAAAGCAGCTTTACTCACAATTGCCAAAAATTGGAAGCAACCAAAATGTCTCTCAGTTAGGTGAATGGATAAATAAATTATGGTACATCCATAAAATGGAAAGTTATTCAGCAATACAAATGAGCTATCGAGTCATGGACAGATATGGGAGAAACTTCAATGTGTAGGTTTAATTGAAATAAGCTGATCTGAAAAGGCTATGTGCTCTGTAATTCCAACTATTTGACATTCTGGAAGAAGCAAATCTGTAGTGATAGGAAAAAGATGACTATTTGGCAGGAGTTCACAGGGAGGGAGAGGTGATGGATAATTAGGTTGAGCAGGAGATATTTTTAGGGATATTTGAAACTATTTTGTATGATACTGTAATGATGGATGCATGAGATTAGGCGTTTGTCAAAACCCGTTGAATGTAAAGGTGAACACACCTTGTAAATTATGGACTTTAATTAATTATAATGTCTCAGTATCATTAATTATAACAAATGCCCCATACTAATACAAGATATTACTAATAAAGGAAATGGGGGCTGGGGTGGTGATGAACAGAGTACATGGGAACTCAATAAACTTTTTGCTCACTTTTTGGAAATTGTAAAACAGATTTAAAAAGTAAAGTATTTAAAAAGATGGTTCAGTTCCCCAAAATTTGTCTTATCAATATTTGGTATACAGAGAAGGTGAATGGTCACTAAGAAGTTACTCAGGTGGGATGGGGGATTCTCCTTAACTGCCGGAAGGGGTTTCCGTCTGGCCTGTGATGTCCAGTGGTTGCAAAGGCGTTAAGGTAAAGGCTGTACTCTTTAAGCAAAGCTGAAATAGCAGCACCATTTTCACAGATTGCACATACGGAGTCCAAATACCATGTATTCATGGAGCAGAATTATCAAAACGTTTGCCCACCAGAACTAAAGATTATAGGTGAAGTGCATTTCTTTAAAAATGGGTTTGAGATAAACCTGGTTAATGATTGAACTTTCCTGACTATTTACTTTTCTAATTCTAGGTCAAAGTTTTAAATGGCATCTGTGACAAAACAATCCGATCTACCACGGACCCTGTTATGAGCCAGTGTGCGTGCCTGGAGGAGGTTCACTTACCAAACATTAAACCTGGGGAAGGCTTGGTAAGTTCTAATAAGACTTGCTTTATTTTCAAATAACACACACTAAATGTTTTTACTAAAAATTATCATTTACTAAATTTTTTTCCACTCCTTATTGCTTTCACTGTAATTCTGAAAAGTGGAATTAGCCTACTTCCCATCATGTACTCCGGAATTTGCTGTCTTTGAACTCTTTTGATATGTTTTCTATCTTCAAAGCATAAACATAAAGACACTTTTAAAACTGTATACTCATATCTTGAAGGAATGGTTTTTATAGTTTTATTTTTAGGACTTAGCAAGGAGATATAAAGTTAAGGAGATATAAAACATTTACCCCAAAGAAAGATGGTCTCTGGGCACAAAAGCAGTGTCTGCTGTGAAAGTCTTTATTGGTACTTAGGATGAATGTGAGAGGAGACAGGTTGAAGGAAGTGATTTTTTTTTTTTTTTTGAGACAGAGTCTTACTCTGCCACTGGGCAGAGTGTGATGGCATCATCAGAGCTTGCAGCAACCTCAACCTCTTGAGCTCCAGCAAGCCTCTTGCCTCAGCCTCTCAAGTAGGGGGGATTATAGGGGCTTGCTACAATCCCTGGCTAGTTTTTACTATTTTTAGTAGAGATAGGGTCTTAACTCTTGCTCAGGCTGGTCTTGAACTCCTAAGCTCCAGTGATCCTCCTGCCGTGGCCTCCCAGAGTGCTAGGATTATAGGCCTGAGATGTCCCTCTGGACTGAAATAAGTGATTCTTAAGAAAAGTTTAGAAATGTTTCATAAGCAATATGAGCTGTATAATTACTGATCCTGAGAGTATAGACAGGTGAATTTATGGGATTAATTTGCTGAAATTTAAATGAAGAAACCACGAGGCCTGTTAATTAGCTTAGCGGCTTTGAGATGAGAGTGCTGGGTTTAAATCCCAACTCTCAAGGGATTTCAGTTCTTTACATGTGGTTTCCTCACAGGGCTGTTGAAGGAATGAGACTGGGTCATGAATTCCGAGCCACAAGGGGATGTAGGTCCTGTGCATTACTGTGGCTGCAGTGACAGCTGCTGGTGACGGTGGTAGGAGAATGTAGGTCCTGTGCATTAATGTGGCTGCAGTGACGGCTGCTGGTGATAGTGGTAGGAGGATGTAGGTCCTGTGCATTACTGTGGCTGCAGTGACGGCCGCTGGTGATGGTGGTAGGAGAATGTAGGTCCTGTGCATTACTGTGGCTGCAGTGACAGCGGCTGGTGATGGTGGTAGGAGGATGTAGGTCCTGTGCATTAATGTGGCTGCAGTGACAGCGGCTGGTGATGGTAGTAGGAGGATGTAGGTCCTGTGCATTACTGTGGCTGCAGTGACGGCCACTGGTGATGGTGGTAGGAGCACTTAGGTCCTGTGCATTACTGTGGCTGCAGTGACGGCCACTGGTGATGGTGGTAGGAGCACTTAGGTCCTGTGCATTAATGTGGCTGGTGATGGTGGTAGGAGCACGTAGGTCCTGTGCATTACTGTGGCTGCAGTGATGGCAGCTGGTGATGGTGGTAGGAGCACGTAGGTCCTGTGCATTACTGTGGCTGCAGTGATGGCGGCTGGTGATGGTGGTAGGAGCACGTAGGTCCTGTGCATTACTGTGGCTGCAGTGACGGCCGCTGGTGATGGTGGTAGGAGAATGTAGGTCCTGTGCATTAATGTGGATGCAGTGATGGCCACTGGTGATGGTGGTAGGAGGATGTAGGTCCTGTGCATTAATGTGGCTGCAGTGACAGCCACTGGTGACGGTAGTAGGAGGATGTAGGTCCTGTGCATTAATGTGGCTGCAGTGACGGCTGCTGGTGATAGTGGTAGGAGCACGTAGGTCCTGTGCATTACTGTGGCTGCAGTGGCGGCCGCTGGTGATGGTGGTAGGAGGATGTAGGTCATGTGCATTAATGTGGCTGCAGTGACGGCCACTGGTGATGGTGGTAGGAGCATATAGGTCCTGTGCATTACTGTGGCTGCAGTGACGGCTGCTGGTGATGGTGGTAGGAGGATGTAGGTCCTGTGCATTACTGTGGCTGCAGTGACGGCTGCTGGTGATGGTGGTAGGAGGATGTAGGTCCTGTGCATTAATGTGGCTGCAGTGATGGCGGCTGGTGATGGTGGTAGGAGAACATAGGTCCTGTGCATTACTGTGGCTGCAGTGGCGGCTGCTGGTGATGGTGGTAGGAGCACGTAGGTCCTGTGCATTAATGTGGCTGCAGTGACGACTGCTGGTGATGGTGGTAGAAGGATGTAGGTCCTGTGTATTAATGTCCCTGCAGCAGTGGCTGTTGGTGATGGTGGTAGGAGGAGGAGGTGGTTGTGGGGAGATGGTAAGGCATTCTCTTTTACGTAGAAAACAAAAATCACCCAAATGGCAACAAGCCCACATTCCTAGTGAACAGAAATATTTCTACTGATACTGCTCAGCTTCAAAGTAAATGGTGGATTATAACAGATTAAATGTAAACAGGGAAGGCACTTCCTGGAGATGGGTTTATAGTCAAATATAGAAGCAGATAAATGCCTTGAGCAGGCAGAAATAGAGTTGTGATTTCAGATGGTCAAGTTATGGAGGCGGTGCCCTGGGAGAGGGAGCACCATACAGAGGGAACAGGTTGATGTGCTCTGTGAATGAAGGTTGCAGGATGGGAGAGGAGTGGGGAGAGGTTTGCAGGCGTTGGATGAGCTTCTCATCATACCATGGGTTGCTGAGCAGCCCAAGTTCAGCCTGGTTCCTAAGGAGGATTCACACTGTTGCTACATAGATACCAGGGTCAGCAACTACTTTTTGCCCTGTCTACTTTTACTCTCTTTTCCTATCTTGTAACAGTTTAATAAAAAATTTTACACATGGTTTGTCCAAGTGCAGAAATATTTCCTCCATGGTCACGCATTCAGCTCTGAGTTTGCCTATCCTGGCTAGTTTTTTACTAGCCTTTAAAGGAAACATAAGCAGAATGTTCTTCTTTACTTTAGAAGAAAGAATAAAGGCTAGTTAAAGGAATAAAGAATATTCCTTTATGTTTAGAATATAAGAATATTCTTCTTTATGTTTCCTTTAAAGGCTAGTAAAGGAATAAAGAATATTCCTTTAACTTTCTAATAAAGGCTAATAACATCCATAAAATGAAATATTATTCAGCAATACAAATGAACTATCAAGTCATAGACAGATAGAGAAACTGAAATGCAGTTTCTCTTAATGCAGCGAGGCCCTTCAAACAAGAACTGTTCCTTCTTGACTATCTCTTTGTCTGGGGATTCACGTTGGAATACAGTATCAGCAGTAATTGCAGGGTGACTTATAAAAGCCATTAAGGACCCAGACCGGGATGTAGACATGCCTATCAGGCCTCTT
Source organism: Galago senegalensis (assembly GCA_963575145.1). Classification (NCBI taxonomy): domain Eukaryota; kingdom Metazoa; phylum Chordata; class Mammalia; order Primates; family Galagidae; genus Galago; species Galago senegalensis. Next base: position 77,822 of record CAUYTI010057221.1, on the reverse strand, counting down.
GGAGGGAGAATATTCTTCTTTATGCTTCCTTTACAGTAGAGGCTACCTGTTACTAATCTCCTGCCTCTGTTATATTATTTAACAATCTTCATTTCTACATCCCGGTCTGGGTCCTTAATGGCTTGTGTAAGTCACCCTGCAGTTACTGCTGCTACTGTATTCAAATGAATATAGTGAATCCCCAGACAAAGAGATAGTCAAGAAAGAACAGTTCTTATTTGAAGTGCCTCGCTCAGCTCATTCAGCGGTCTGAGAAAATTCCTACAGCCCCTAGCTGTGGCGGAGTTCTGTGGGTACGGTACACAGATTATAACATCAAAGAGATCTCATGTTCGATTTCCTTCACTAGTGCTGCGATTTGTCTGGTTCCCATTCCACACCCTTTGGATCTTGTTTCATGATGTTTCAAGGGGCTTAAAAATGAGTATCGTTCTGCAGGGACTCCTGTTAATGTTTTATAAGTTTGTCTCAGTTGCGGCCACACTGGTAAATGTTAGAGTAACAGTCAGTGTGTTTGTGGCTCACTCTAGGGCATGTACATCAAATCAACCTACGATGGACTGCACGTGATTACCGGAACCACAGAAAATGTAAGTGTACAGCCGTTAGAGGTCAAGTCTGCTGTGTGTTTAAACAAATTCCACACATGCTCTCCTGCTTTTCATGTAAATGTCATGCATGTTGTTTTGTGACTGGAGTGAGAGCCTGGCTGCCTGCTTTGTTTAGTTCAGTCGATAGGACGCTGTTCATCACAAGCTGGTGTCCATTTATTATTTAAATCATTCTTTATTGCCCTTGTTCATACACCTTGCCTAACCCCCCTCCCCCCGTATTCATTACTCCTTCCACACCCTGGAAGTGTTTAGCCATAGTTACAAAAACAATGATCTTGTTAATGAGAATTGCTCTTACAAGAACTGGAATTGGTGGCCCTGTGTAAAATATAATCTTCTTTGTTTGTTTGATGGAATTTTTATATGCCTCCAAGGCAGCTAGTTTGGAATTTTTGCACAATGTATTTTTATAGTTGTATCTTATAATATTTGATATTGAAATTTAGTCCCCCTCCCCAAATCCGGTCTATTCCTGCTGTGAGACACTTTTGTACATTCTTTACTTCCAGTGAACTTGTTCGGGCTTCCTCTTGGAACCTACACTATGGCTGGCTCTGGAACGGCTTTAGTACGAGCCATTTGATACGAAACTAAAAATGTCTGAATGGCTTGCCTGATTCTGTGTAAAAAAAAAAAGCCTATTTTTGGGGAGTTAATCTACCATGTAGTCAATAGGACAGGAGGAAATAATTCCTAAAGTAGGTTTTGGTAGCCACTTTTCTAATCTGTTCGATGTCTATAATTTTGAGCTTTGGCATCCAGATCTTTTGATAAAAGGAAAATGGCATGATGTTTGAGTGTGATAAACACCTGATTTTTATAGAAAGGAAAATGACATTGTTTAAGGCAGTCAGTGAATTATAAATACATTGCAGATGAACGAGTTGGGAGCTGGTGGTATCTTGAAGCATTCAACTTTTTATGCCATGTCACCTGATAGGGAGTAACAGCCCAGGAAGCTCTGCTTTTAGGCTGGGGATGGTGTTACAGAAAATGCATAAGGCATGTGATTCTCCGCTTCCTGGAGACTTTGTGTGCTGCAGCTCAGCCATGACACACACAGGCACGTCCCACTCAGTACATGTGGATGTGGATGGATTCAGAATGCTGAATGTCATTTCAGTTTTCAGAGTTGACGTTTCATAGTCTGGCAATTTGGTGATGACACTGATTGACTTAGCCAGACCTGTGTGGTTCCCGATTCTGTCTTCTTGAAGCAGTCCCACTATGTGAAACCCAGAAATCATTGAGTCTCTTTCCTTCTGGACCCTGCTACATTTTCTACCAACATGCAAGTATAAAATATCCAAAGTAGAGTGCCATGGTGTCACAGCTCATAGCAACCTCAACCCAGAGTTCTAGGATTATAGGCATGTGGCACCGTACACAGCCACAACTTGTTTACTGAGTACCTGGAATGTGCCAGGCATTAGGCTAAGTCTTATAGATGACAGTGGAAAGTTAGGTAAGAGCCCGCTTCTCAAGGGTTTAATCTGGAGATTTTGCACTTAACTTTGGATATTTTATACTTGCATGTTGGTAGAAAATGCCAGTTCCAGGTTAGCTTTCGTAGTGTCACTGGAAGTCACCATGATGTCAGAGTCAGGATGTTTTAATGGAAGCCTCGCATGGTGAGTGGCAGTGGATGGAAATCAGCTGTTGCATTTCCAAGGGAACTGTTTCCATATTTCTCTGTCATGGACTCTGGGCCTAAGCAACACCAATAGGCCATCCTCAGGCCTTCATTTCATCAATTTGAAGGTTACTGGAGAGACCAGGATCATTCCAAGGTCAGACTAACAGTGTCTGTGATTCTCTGAGGTCTTTATTTTTTTGATTTTGTGCAAGACCTTGACAAGAGGCAGGACATGGGCTCATCCGTCCTCCCATCTTCTACTCTAGGATTAGATGGGAGGTAGATCAGCCTCTGAAGAATGGGCACCTTATTCTCCAGGCCAGCACCCCCCTGCAGCAAACCAGCATAAGGTATCCGACTCATGGGGAAGATAGGCGAGAGCTGCGGAGGGGGCAGGGCTTTGGTCCCGAGCTCTCTTTACACATGTTCTGCCAAGCCCCACTCCTAGTCATGTGGTCAGACATTTGAGAAATGAATGCGTGAGGAGCCTCAGGAAGGGAGGTCAATTCTGGACACCAGGTGCTTGTTTTATAAGATTGCCCATCTGTAAGGAGGGACTTGTTGGCCTTCAGGGTCATCTTTTGTAATGTAAAGCTTATCTTAAGTGAATCCCTTGTTTGGGAAGTTAACTGGACTGGATTGATTAGGATCAGAATTACCAGAGTTAGGTCTGTAACTTTGGGGTACACGTTTGACACACAGAGGCAAAAGGGAAGTTAGATGCACTGATTTGTTTTAAGTGACTTAGGGACTCAGGATGAGCTGTCTCCCTGGGGGCCCATGTTGCTGGTCTCTCAGGTGTTATGGCAGCAGGTTAAGTGATTTCAAAAGGAACTGTCATAGTTGCCTGTGCCTTGCATTGGACCAGACAGATCAAAGGAGATATTTCTGCAGTTCAGTGGGGCTTGGTAATTTGTTGTTGAATCTCTCAACAGCGTTGAGCGACGTAATTCAGCGAAGGTATCTTGGGTATAGTTGGTGTTCTTCTCCCCATGTTCAAATGTACTGTTTTTTTAGATAGTTGTGAATTGTTTAAAGATTCAACCAGTTACATGGGTTACAAATTAAATACTCTGGCCTAGATAATGTTTGATTAGAATTTGAAATGAAAGCCCTATTCTTTCTGCTTTTTTTGTTCATATATGAGAACAAAAGGTTGCCTATATGAACAAGAATCCTGTGAGCAAAGTATTTGACAACTAGATTATATTTTAGTGTACATATTTTTGTTATAGTGGTTGAAAATTAACAACATAGGCTCCATGCCCATAGCTCAGTGGTTGTGGTGCTAGCCACATGCACTGAGGCTGGTGGGTTTGAACCCAGCCCGGGCCTATTAAACAACAATGACAACTACAACAACAAAATAGCCAGGCATTGTGGTGGGCACCTGTAGTCCCAGCTACTTGGGAGGCTGAGGCAAGAGAATCACTTAAGCCCATGAGTTTGAGGTTGCTATGAGCTGTGACACCATGGTACTCTACCGAGGGTGACATAGTAAGACTCTATCTCAAAAAAAAATAAAAAAAATAACATTATATTATTTGAGGGAAACAAAATCTGGGCTTTGTTTTGTTACTAAAGTTTTATTCATTTTGAATTTAATCTGAAAATTAAAAAAAAGTAAATTCATTTCCTTGAAAGAAATTTTTGATGGCACCAACTTTCTATTTTAATAGCCTTGTGATGAAAAACAAGATTGAATGAAAATAAGATTTCATTTAATAAGCGAATGGGATGGTAGAGTTATAAAGATAATCTTTACAAGTTAAGCAGTTGGTCAGCTTTTATAAGTTTAATTTTGATAGAGATATGTAGGTGTAATATATTTTATGATGAAAACTAGTTTTATTCAGCTAATCACTTTGACAGTGTGTCCAGACTCGGGGGACTAGCTGAACCTGGCCGTTTCACTGAGCGATTACAGGTTATAACAGACACTAATTAAACAGATGACCCAGTATTCACACGCCAGGTCCCCACACACTGTCATCTCAGAGGACTCCAGTACCTGGCTTCATTTTTCCTGAGAAAATCTTATCTCAGTTGCTAGTTGCCTATAGAAGAAAGAAAGGAGATAGAAGCAGAAAGAACTAGAGGGTTTAAAAAATTAAGCCCGTTTTGGTTTTTATTTGTGTCTATATAGTCTCCTGCAGACAAATCTCAGAAGATTCATGCCGGGGATGAAGTCATCCAAGTTAATCGGCAAACTGTGGTGAGTTTATTTGTGGAGACTTAAGTTCTCTCCTGTAGAACTTTTAATGACGTTTAAAGACATTTTGTGTAAATGATGAACATTTTCAGCTTCCATCCTGTTTTCCACTATTTTAAGTACCTGTTGCATCTACCTGTTGTATCTGCTTATTTTCTCACAAGTCTGATTTCTTCCAGATAAATTCATAGGCTTGGTTTTTGTGGTTCGTGGGAAAGTCCTCCCCTTCTCACTTTTTTTCTTTTGAAGGTGGGGTGGCAGCTAAAAAATCTGGTGAAGAAACTGAGAGAAAATCCCTCAGGAGTTGTTCTGCTGCTGAAGAAGCGCCCCCCTGGGTCTTTCAACTTCACCCCTGCCCCCCTGAAGAACCTGCGATGGAAGCCGCCCCTGGTCCAGGTACCCGTTGGTCATTGTGACCCTCGTCTGTCACCCTCACGTGAACAACGTCCAGTGTCTGATCTGTCTCCCCTCCAAAAGAATCCCCAAATAGACTAAAATTTGAAGGTGATTGGTTTCAGAAGTTTGTGTGTAATTACCCTATTGTCCTGCTTATGCGTAAATACAGATTTTAGAAATACACTGAACAGTGTAGTAGCCACTAGCTCTATATGACTGAATAATTACTGAATTAAGTTAAAGTCCAAGTTTGGTTTCTCAGCGTCACTGGCCACCTTTCAGTGCTGAATATTCACATGTGGCTGGGGGCTGCCATATTGGACTTTGCAGATACTGACATTCCCATCACTGCAGAAAATTCATCCTAGTCCTCTTTTCTCATCTCAAATACATACTTACGTGGTTGTATTACAGTTTGAATACAGGTTGAATACTCTTTGTGGAGAGATCACATGGGTTGAGTCGTTAGTGGTGCTTTACCAAGGCTGGGTGGGGGTGCTGGGAGTGATCCCCACCCAGTCGAGAGCAGGATCACATTAATGTTGATGCATTGTTTAGAATTGCAAATATGTGGTGATAGTAAAAGACAAACTGGCTTTAAGTGTGTGTTATTACTGAAGTTGTTTGCAGATGACGTACCCTTTAGTGCTCACCTCTGGCTGGACTGCACTCGCTGGCCGTCCTCCTTGTTAAACCATTGGTCCTTGGTGTTTATTTCCTACACCAAGAATGAAGAACAATAACATTTTCATGCCCTTTTCTAAGATGAAGATTATGATTTGTGCCTTTGATTTCATTGTATATCTTCACACAGAAGAACAGTGGTCTTGGTTTGGACACTGTGATGCCCTGGAGATACGACTACACGTGTTGCTCACAGAGGAGGGGTTAAAAATAGGAGACACAGCAGAGGGCAGAATCAAAGTCACCTCTCCAATAGGAAGGGCATATATAAATTGAAAAAAAGTTGACATGTATTTATAGTGTATGCAGGATGTTTTGAAATGTGTTACATTGCAGAATGGCTAACTCAAGCTCATGAACTTGTGTGCTACCTCACAGACCATGTATTTGTGGTGAGAGTACTTACCAGATGCAAGTGTTAGAAATGTAGCAGTTGTCAAGCATGAGCTATGCCGTTATCACCTGCAGTTGTTGTACAGTAGATGTCTTGACCTTAGTCCTCCCAGCTAACTGAAGCCTTTACCTTCACAGTATCTCCTCCGTCCCTGGGAATCACCCTTCTCTCTGCTTTTTCGAGTGTGGCGTTTTTAGATTCCACGTATAAGTGAGATTAAGTGGATCTTTGTCTTTCTGGCCTGGCTTATTTCTCTTAGCATAATGTCCTTTGGATTCATCTATGTTCTTAACAGCGACAGGATTTCCTTCTTTTCTAAAGACAAATCATATTCCGTTGTCTATATACATGCATCATTTTTTCTTTGTCTATCCCAGTTGATTCACACTTAGGTTGGTTCCCTGTCTTGACTGTTGTAAATCATGCTGCAGTGAACGTGGGTGTGAAGACATCTTTATCACATTCCCATTTCATTTTCTGTAAATTCATACCCAGGAGTGGGATCACTGGATCATATGTTTATGATAGTTCTATTTTTAATTTTTTGAGGACCCTTCATGCTATTTTCCTAAATGGCTGTACTAATTTGCATTGCCACCAATGGTGTGCCAGGGTTCCCTTGTCCTCATGGTGGCCTCACTAACACTTCTATCTTTTTGATAATAACAAACATCCTAACAGACGGGAGGTGATATCTCCTTGTGGTTTTAATTTGCATTTCCCTGATGATCTGTGATGCTGAGCGTTTGTTCGTGTGCCTGGTGGTCACCTGTCTGTCTTCTTGGATAAATGTCTGTTCAGGTCCTTTGTCCATCTTTTGATCAGGTTATTTGTTTTTATACTATTGAGTTGTTTGAGTTCCTTATGTATTTTGAATAGTAAACCTTTATCAGATGTACATTTCTGACTGTTTTCTCCTGTTCTTTAGATTTCCTGTTCACTGTGTTTGTTGTCATATTTGCTGTGTAGAAGCTTTTTGGTTTGCCATAATCCCATTTGTTCTTTATTTTTTTTTAACCTGTACTTTTGAGGTTATATTTAAAAAATCATTGTCCATAACTGACATACTGATTTCACCCCAGCTGTTTCTGTTTTCACTGATCAGTATGAAATCAAACATGTTTTTTATTTATTTATTTTTTTAATTCTCAGAATGTGATACTTAAACTCAGAGGTGCCTAATTCTTCATAGTAAGTGATGCGGTGCTGACATGGGAGGTCTGCCCTGATTGGTGCGTGGGATAAATAACAGGTTCTGAAGACACAGAGCTAGGTGTGCCCTGGGTAGGTGAAGGCACCTCTTCCTGGTGCAGTGGAGCATTTTGGAGCCTGGAAGGATAGGTGGGGTTGGCATTGGCAAGTGGGGGTACATATTGTAGAGGAGGTGAATGCTATTTTTTAAACACACTCGCCCACAAAACATGGCTATGCTGCCATCAGGGAGGAACACTGTCTTAGATAAGGTTTCCTAGAGTAGAGTCTGGGGCCTTAGATGAGGCAGTTAGTCTTTCTAAGCCCACTGTCTTAATTCTTGGGTTGACTATTAGAAAAGATGGGGTAAGGCTGAGGAAGCCAGTGTGGCAGGGGACAAGCAGGTGTCCAGGGTGACGGGGAACCTGAGTGGTGACGGAAATTAGAGTCAGGAAAGCCGGGGGAAGGAAGACACAATAGGTATTTTGCGCATAACTGAGTTTGAGGTGACAGAGGAAAATTCACATGGTTATGTTCGGAATGCAAATGGAAATTATTTTTATATACACTAGTAGTGCTTTTTTGATGTGTGGAAATTCACCTAAAAAGGGCTGCTCTTCCAGGTTCTTGGTTTTGCCTATCTCTGGACAAGTTACGGTCACTGTGCCGTTTGGGAGGGAGGTGGTGGTGAGAGCCAGAGGCACCTGCTTTGCTGTGCCGGGGGGGGGGGGGAGGTAATCACCACCAAGATGCAGAGCCTGCATTTTAGTTTAGCGGTCAGTGTTCTCGTGATGCGTCCTGGATGGTTTCACACACAAATTCTGGCAGATGGCTACTTGGAGGACTTGCTGTCTCTCTAGGTTTTATTCCTCAGTGTTCCTACTGCCTGGAAGTCCACCATTCCCAGAAGGGAGCTCGTTAGTTCTTCTCAACGTCATCATGGAGAAGGTGACCCTGGCTCCCTGTGACTCAGTGTCTCTCCTGAACATCCGCTCTGTGAATCTCCTGGTGGTCACTTCCAGCTCCCTCACTCTGGCTGTTCTTCCTTCCATGCTTGGAACCTGGTTCACAGTCTGACTTCTTCCTATACAACTGGGGTTAGACTGGGGCCACAGGTGGCTTTTTATGTCTGCGGGGGCCCAGCACAATTCTTGCTGACCTTCCTCAAATATTGAATGCCTTGGGTCTAAGATTTTCTTGTTTCTTTACCAATGAAAGTTTGTTGTTGTCATTGTTAGACTGCAGGATTTTCACACATAATTGTAAAACTATGGACTTTGAGACCAATAACATAATGAAAATTAAGCTATATGGGTCCAAAATTTTTAAAACTAACTTGTAGGCACGAGCACATATATACACATAGAGAGGGTGGCCGTAAAGTGTGTGTGGAATTTAAAATTGCACACTATTTTGAATTGCACATGAACTTTGTGTCACTCTGTATGGATACACAGATATATGAGGTTGCCTGCTTTCTGTGTGAAAGCTGTGTCTTGAGTCCTTTAGATGTGTCCTCTCAGTCCTTACAGCCACCTTGTGTTGGTCCGTCTTAGCTCCTATTTATTCTCGTATATAGATGAGGCACAGAGGAAGTGAGTGACTTGCTCAGCAATACACAGCTAATGAGCAGTCGGTCAATGGTAGAATGGCTCGAGATTTCCATGAACTAACTCTTCTAATTCTCACTGCCCCTCTATGTGAGAGTTACTGTATCATCCTTTCATAGGGTGGGGGGGACTGAGGCACTGGGTTTACATGATTTGCTCAAGAAATACATCAACAACCCTGGCACTGGCTCCTGAGCCTCAGCTTCTCACTGTCGTGTGTCTAGTCTTTTAAAACCCTAGGTTAATTTTGAGTAGTTCTTTTTTTTTTTTTTGCCGTTTTTGGTTGGGGCCGAGTTTGAACCCACCACCTCCAGTATATGGGGCTGGCGCCCTGCTCCTTTGAGCCATAGGCGCTGCCCAATTTTGAGTGTTTTAAAGAAAAATAGAAGTGAAATAGTGTCAGTATCTGCAAATGGCCATAGCCACTGTTCACACACAGGCTGGTGTTGGTTTGGGGCAGTGGAAGGAGTACCCAGAATAATCTCCCAGTTAACCTCTGCTGTTTCAGACCTCGCCTCCGCCCACTACGACCCAGTCCCCCGAAAGCACCATGGATACCTCACTGAGGAAGGAGAAGCCAGCCATCCTGGACCTGTACATTCCACCCCCACCATCCGTTCCTTACTCTCCCCGGTATGTTAATTTCCATTTTCATGGTACCCTCGTCTCCTGTTGGTATAAACTCTAGATCAGTGGTTCCCAACCTTTTTGGCACAAGGGACTGGTTTCATGGAAGATAATTTTTCCATGGAGGGAGAGGGGCTGGCATTAGATTCTTATGAGGAGCAGGTACCCTAGATCCCTCATGTGGGTTTATAGGAGGGGTCGCACCTCTATGGAATCTAAAGCTGCCACTGATATGACATGAGGTGGAGCTCGGGCGGTGATGCCATTGATGGGGAGCGGCTGTAAATAGAGATGAAGTTTCACTCGCTCACAGTCACTTGCCTATGGCTGTGTGGCCTGGTTTCTAACAGGCCATAGGCCAGTACTGGACTACAGCCTGGGGTCAGGGACCACAGTTCTAGATGGTGCTATAAAGTTTACAAGGATCTTGAGAGAGGAAGATCCTTCGCTGAGATAGGTCCGCATTGTGAAACTGCCATTAAAAAGAGGCCAATTAATGTCACAGCTTTACTTTATTGAGAAAGGTGTGTTCTTCATAGCACTTTAAAATGGGTACAAAAACATGGTTAGAATGAACAATATTTCATAGCAGTAAAAGTGCCTATAATCAGCAGCGAGTTAGGGTAAACTTTAAAATAACCAAAAGACTGGAACTAGAATGTTCCTACACAAAGAAGTGACAGGTGAGGGCTGCACACCCCTATTATCCTGATTTGATGGAATCACGTTGCATGACTGTATCATGATATAGTATGTAGATGATAAAGACATACAGCTATTATGTATCCATAATAACTAAAAATAAAAGAGATTTCTATTATTTCTAAAAAAAAAAAGTTTAAAAAAGCATAAAAAAAAGTATGATCAGCCTTCCTCTACAGGAGTATAGGCATAGATCTAGGTTTTATGGGGCTTGAAGTGTATAATTTGGTGAGAAGGGAGCACTTTAAGAAAGGAATACAGAAATATCTTTTGAAAAATTTATGAAAGTCTGTCCTCTGCCCGAGGCCTTGGAAGGTCTGTTTCTGGGGACCCTGTAGTTTAAGTTTCATGAATACCCTAATAAATTCATCTTTGGGGAGGAAGATAATGAACACCTCTGTCAGGCTAATTAATGTTACAGCTTTATTTTATTGAGAAGGGTGTGTTCTTCACAGCACTGTAAAAAACCCTAGGTGAGTGTAGGTACGGATGTTTCCTGTCTATGTGTGTATTACAGACTCTTAAAGACAGTTGTCTTGGAAATGACCACATTCTATGGCAGTGGTTCTCAACCTTCCTAATGCCTCCAAATGCTGCAACCCTTTAATACAGTTCCTCATGTTGTGGTGACCCCCAACCATAAGATTATTTTTGTTGCTACTTCGTAACTGTAGCTTGAGAACCGCTGCTGTATGGTATAATGAGGATGGTATATAAGGGTCGGAGATGATGGAGGTGTGATCTAGGCTTATGCTTTCAGTTTGCATATTTATATATGTGGATAAAACTAGAGAACCCAATGTACATTTATTTCTGTATATTCTGTGTACATTTCCTGAGTGTTACCACCTGACACAAAACAGACCCACTGCTTACTCGTAGACAACTTCCAGAGACTTGATTCACCTATGAAGAAGAAATTGAGAAATACACAATTATACTGTAATATTTCAAAGGGCCCAGTTCGGACTGCACTGATGAGTGGAGTTCTTCATTTGTAGCTGAGCCATTTGCTTCCATTGTGTTTCTTTGGTGTCAGGGACAGAGAGGATTCAATGTTGTTTCCTCTTCCTGAGTCTCATTTTACTCAGAACTTACTACAGCACAGGGAGAATTTACCGCAGGTGGCCGGGGCCCTCCGGTTCACGGGATTGGGGTGCGTTTAGAGGTGCAGGTCACCGTTGTCTCTGCACCTCTAGGGCACAGAGTTTTACTGACAACCAGTGTGTGGGTTGTTGTATCAGAACTACAGGGAGAGGCCCTCCTCTGACCCCAAATATTCTTGTCTGGGCCTCAGGAAGAAATCCCAGGACTAGTGGCAAGAAAAAAGGGTTACATCGATGGGGAGAGAGGGAACTAGGTTAAGCTACTTCAGGGCGACGCTCTGGAGATCACATTCTGGTGCATACACACCACTAATTAAGGATATTTTCTGAGGAATAAAAAAATGGAAATGAGTTAGAGGAAAAAATGAGTTGTGAGTCATGAAAGCTTTGTGAATGGGGGAATTACGTGCTAGGTTTCAAGGTGTGGAAGGAGTAGATTCCTAGGTGGGAGGGTGGGCAGAGTGCCGAGCTCGCCTGGGATGCCACACACAGGCAGGGCTGGCTGCCTTAGGGGGCTCTGGAACTTGGTTCTGTATTTTGTAGTAGTTTTTGTCTAGAATTTACTAAGTGCAAATAGTTGAACCCTCTGGCACTTGAGCTCAGCTAAAATCAATTTTAAGTTTTATTATTCATTGACAGAATTAAGATGAAATTGGTGATCCCACTTCTGCTTTCTGTAGTATTTAGTTCATGAAAGAGTCGTTCTCCATCAGGTCCTATAAAGCCTCCTTTGTGTTTTCTAACATAATTTCAAATTGGACAACTTTATTATACATCAAGAGTCTTTTTTACTGAATCTTGGCACAGATGCTGCTCTTGGCATGAGAAAAATGGCTCGATAGATCATACCTTACACAGTCAATAGGAGATTCGCACTATGGGACAGAAACACGAGAAAATAAGAGCTGTTTTTTCAAAGCCACTTTTGTTTAAACATGTATAGACAAAATTACATTTGCTCTTTTTTAATAGGATCATGGTATTGGCTCTTATTCAGGAAGCTCTGTATGTATATGAGAGGCAACTGGGGTTGAAAAGAGGACTGCTTTTTCCTCCAGTGGCAAAGGAGAATTTAGATTTTCTTAATCTATGCTGGATGTAGCATGATTCCTGTAACTCTGCAGTGTGAGAGAATCTTTGTAAGCAACTTAATTGTTGCACGTTATCTTCCAGGGATGAGAATGGGAGTTTTGTTTATGGAGGAATCAGTAAGTGTAAGCAACCGTTGCCTGGTCCTAAGGGTTCCGAGTCCCCAAATTCCTTCTTGGACCACGAGAGCCGCAGACGAAGATTTACCATCGCCGACTCTGATCAGCTGCCTGGGTATTCTGTAGAAACCAATGTTCTGCCCACAAAAATGAGAGAGAAAACGCCATCTTATGGTAAGTTTCCAAGTGTTTGTTTTGTTCCGCAGTTGGCTTTTACTTCTCGCCCCCACCCCCTTCCTTATTTGGAACTGGCTGGCTGGATTTGGCAGGCTTTAAGGGTAATCCGAGGAAAACATAAACCTCAATGAAATTCTAAGTATGAGACCTTTATTCATCTCTCTAAAGCAAGCCTTGTTGAGTCATTCCTCTGCCTGGCATCAAAGCCCAGCTGAGTGAGATCATGTTACAATTTTAACTTCTAGTGTCTGGGTTTTAACTTGGGAGTTGCTTTGCTCCACAGACTCAGTCTCAAGTTTAGTGTGAACCTGTCCTGACTGCTTGCTATGGAAATGCAGTGCTTTAAAGTACAGTAGAACCTCTGTAAGCTGACCACCAAGGGACTGTAACAAACTGGCCAACAAGTAGAAGTGGTCAACATATAGAGCTAAGCTACTGTACTGATATGTACAGGTGGTGCATGTCCGATCTATGAAAATTAGTTCAACTTAAGGAGGTGGTCAATGTAGAGAAGTGGTCAGCCATGGAGGTTCTACTGTACTTATTTTAAAATGTGTTGTCACTTTTATTTAAGTGGGAATGATATTGTGGGGTCTAAGTTATAAATGAAGGGAAGGATTCTCAAAAGTCCCCAAACTCGTCAACTTTGTCATCTTCCTTTTTGTCCTTGAAGGGAAGCCCCGGCCTCTGTCCATGCCTGCAGATGGGAACTGGATGGGGATTGTGGACCCATTTGCCAAGCCTCGAGGTCATGGCAGGAAAGGTATGTTTAATGTAAGCAAACCAGAAGACCCAGGTGGGGAGTCAGAAGACCCAGGCCTTAGTTTCAATTTTATTCCTAAATGTGTTAAAATAACTAGACAGAGCACATAACCTCCTGAGTCCTGTTTCTCTTCTATAAAATCAGTACTACTGAAAATCTCTCAGCTCCTGCCTATTTCTAGAATGGCAGATTTCATAATCCTTGTTAGTGACTAAAAAATCACTTGTTAATGACTGATTAACATTATGTGTTATAAAAATATTGTAGACATTAATGGTCTAATTCTTAAATAAGGAGAAAGAAATTATTCATTAAACAATCTTATCCTAAATGTTATGACTATTGTTATTGGAATTTCATTCATTTCTGATGAACAAACATTAATTTTTTTTCTTTCAGATCCTTGTGTTCAATTACCATTTGAAAAGAAATTTGTATTTAATTTGTCCTGTAATCAAGGTTACTGATTACGATACTAGAATTAAAGGAAATGTTTGAAAATATTCCTTTTTTTTTTTTGCCAGGTGATGCTTGGATCAACATTGGCAAAACATCATAGCATTGTTTTTGCAGTGTTGAAACAAATAGCACTGTAGGCTTTAGATAGAAAAAGAAGAAGAAAAAAATTCTGGAGGTTCTAACCTTGCAAAGGCCTGTGCCATCTACTGGGGACTTAGTAAAGTTTGTCTTAAGCACCCATGCCACTTGGATTTTGCTAGAGTGAGAAAGAATGGGTGCCTGTGTGTGTTTAAGATACCCGTAGTTAACAGGTGAATATCTGTGGAGCAGTCAGCAGGTGGCAGGGCTGTCCTTTGTTTAGATTTAAAAATGTTAACATCTTCATTGCCATTCCTAGGAACCTGGACTTAGCCTTTGTTTCTTTTATATATTGAGAAAAGAAAGGAGAGGAGTGTGAAACTGGGAAATTGGACAATTACCGGTCCCCTCCACTCCAAATGTGGAAATTTGTCCTGCACGATTATTTTAGGATAAAAGATACCTGCCCATGGCCACTTAAAAACAATAACAGATTGATTGGGATATAACTTATAGCATGAGAAGTTCACCCTTTTAAAGTATATGCAATTAGGCATTTTTTAGTATATTTACAGAGTCATGCGCCATTTACCACTCTCTAAATCCAGAACATTTTCACAACCCTAAAACAGAACTAAGGAGAAATCCCATAGCTGTCTGCGGTCACTCCCAGGTCCATCCTTCCCCAGTACGTTGGATGGTCTCTCATCTACTTTGAGTCCATGGATTTGCCTAGTTGCTATTCTGGACATTTCATATAAATAGATGTATCTACAATTTGTGGCTTTTTGACAATAGGCACTTTATAAAAGTGTCTTTTCCATTTTGAATACAAAAGCAAAACGGACACATTGAAAAACATCTAGAAGGCAAGAGAAAATAAAACTTGGCTGGAACGTGCTTCCCTAACCTAGAAATAGCCATGTTGGGTGTGGTTTCTGTTTATTCCTAGGTTTACATTTATATACCTGGAAAAGTGTGCAAAATAGAAGAAATAGATGTTCAATAATATTATGTAAAGTGAATATTTCCTATATCATGTATTTTCTTACGTGGCTCCATTAATAGTTTATCTTGTGGCTGTAGCACCTATTTATTTAGCCTGCTACTTTGGAGATTTAGGTTATTTTCTCCCCATTTATCCGTGTTTTTGCAAGCACCTGTATCCATAGTCTCCACACATTCCTGGGTCTAAAGAATACTGGTGTTACCAAAGGGCATTGAATTTTCAGTTTCTGTTGAGTTTCTTAAACATCCCCCTATCCTAGGGGCTCTACTGGCATTTAGGGTCATGTCATTCTCCCAGGAACACCTCAGTCTTTGAATGCCCCGCATTGTGCTTCACTCGGGGTGACAGTGTACCCCCAACTCCCTCCATGCTCCTTAGAAGAAGCCTTGCTGTAGAGGCCTGAGCTTGTGCTGTAGGCATGGGCAAGGACCCACAGGGAAGGAGTGATAGAGTCATGGGACTTGCTCTCATTGTCTTCTGAATTCAAGTGAAATTGTAAGAATCTTATACCCGTGAAGAAGTACAGGCTCTCTGAGTCTGCTCTGCCCTTGTGTTACCTCTCTGGGCCAACACAAAGCTTAAGTCACAAAGGACCTCCTTCCTCTGTTTCTGCTTTCTGAGCACCCAGTGGGGTGGGCTTGATCATGTGTGAGGTTTTGTAGCCCGTCCAGGCAGGGAGAGCAGGGGATGGTGCCCACTGTCAGAGTGGTGGCTAAAGTCTAGGCAGGCTGGTGCAGTGGATGGTTATTTTAATAGAATTGTGGGCTTTATCTGAAAACAGGAGAAGACGCCCTTTGCCGGTATTTCAGTAACGAGCGGATACCCCCCATCGTTGAAGAGAGCTCCTCTGTCCCGCACCGGTTCTCCAGACCCATGATGGAGCGGCAGCTGGTCCGCGGTGCAGACTACATCCGAGGAAGCAGGTGCTACATCAACTCAGATCTCCACAGCAGTGCCACGATTCCATTCCAGGAGGAAGGGACCAAAAAGAAATCTGTCTCCTCAGCCTCAAAGTCCTCGGCCTCAAAGTCCTCATCCACGGAACCGTCCCTGCTGGTCAGCTGGTTTACTCGCCTGAAACTATTGACTCACTGAGAGCTGCCCTGCTCCGGGTCCTGCCTGCTGCTGCTCCAAGTGCCTTGCTCCGCAGGGGACAGCCTCTTCCCATCTCACCCACAGTATTAGGGAGTGACCTTTTGCATTCTCATTTTCTTTTCTTTTTGGAAAGTTGTATACTGCCCTTCTTGGAAGTTTGAGGTAATTGGATGGGAACAAATCCAGAGGATCTTAGGTGCTGGCTTATGGGGGGCCAGGACGGAAATGGACAGAGCCTTCTCTTCCTGCTTCCTCAGAGACAGAACATGGAGACACACTCCATAAATCAGAGCCGCAGCCAGAAATGTTCTGGTCATTGTGAGAAACTGTCGGCATTGTTCCTTTTGGGAGGTTGGGGGACTAAAATTGGTGGCTATTGTCATACAGATGTGTTGGTTTGTGGTCCAACTTCTTTACCTAAAAAAGCCAGTGGAGAAAACATTTTGTTTCGATTTTAAAGGCTACGTGCCACATTTGTAAGTGCAGGAGTTTGGCTTTGAAAATAACACGTGGCAAGTGTCTCCTGCTCTCCAAGCAGAGGTGTAAGGGTAGGTCCGTTACACTCGATTCATTTCCATTTTTGTAAGTCTCAGTATAGGTCAGTTAATACAAACCACATGAACACGTTTTGATAGGGCTTATTACACACAAAGAAGCGTATGTTTATTTGTGAGGGGTATTGTTGTTGTTGTTACATATTATTGTCTGTAAGGGAAGGAAGCTATACGATTTGCTGACAGCCAAAGTATCATTCAGAAACATGAAACAAGATTTGGGTTAATGAGACATAGATCAGTTTGCATTTCACCCTGTCCAATGTCTGTCTTCCAGAAAAGAATGTACAGTTCTTTGAAATTGTACACATTTTGCTAACTAGAAATATCTTGGAAAGCCTTGTGGTCACTAATTTTCAACTTGCATCAGGTATTTTGGAAAAGCGTGTGTCTGGATATTAACTCTTGTTTAAACTGAATGTATGATATTTTGTTAGAATGGAAAAGTACTATCTTGTTAATTTAAGTGTTTTAAATATAGTTGTATATTTTTCTTATTCTTAGTCACATGTGATTGAAGTATTTCTGTTTCGCGTCATACCCGAACCCAATGAAAAAAGCATTCAAGGTGTTTTCAGATTATCAAGAGTGACCACCACAGCTGTTGTCAGCAGGGCACTGTTGTCAAAAAACCAAAACAAATCCTGCCAGGCATTTTGGGATTTTATGGATTGGAAATGGAGGAGAAGGGGTGTGTGCAAAGTGCCATTATATGGGGGGATCCTTTGGGGGATGTTCCTGGGCAGAGCAGATATCCTCTAGTCTCCCCCACGGTGCCTCTCTCAGCTTTGCTGAACTGCCTGGAGTTCAGCACATGGGAGAGCCCCCCAGCACTGGCAAACAGCTGCCCTTTCAGATGCTTCTGGGGGTTAGAGGGGCTGGCAGCCTCTCCCTGATAGGTGGCTGGGCTCAGCCCAGGTGCTTTGCCATCAGCCTCTGAGGCAGTGTCTTTCAACCTTTGTATCTCAGTATAAACTCACTAAACTTCCACAGCACACTTAAGTTAGGTTGATCCAAAAAAGAAAAAAGAGTAAAAAAAAGTGCTTTGAACTTTTTTTGAATATGTTTTAATTAATGATCTTTAAACATGTTGGTGACCCACTCGAGATCCTGTCACGGCACACTGTCACTGCTCCACGGGCCCTGCAGGGACGGTCTGGGCATTTTATGGGAGATCTAAGGGTGTCCGACAGAAGAGGCTTGGTGGGTGTGATTCACTGGGAACTTGGCCCACTGTGAGGGAGGAGTGTGGAACAGGGAGATCTAGTGCGAGGTGCTAGTGATGAGGGGGAGCCATGGAGGAGGAGGGGTGTGGCCCTGTCCATCCTGCTGTGGGCTGGAGCTGGCTATGTGCTGGGCAGTGGGGGCAGCACCTGCCCACCCCACCCCCTGATGCTGCAGCTCCACGGCATACTGAGTCCCATCGCTTAGCTGGCAGGTTAGCCCCTAATTTTGGAGAAAATGGGGAAAATGTCACTTGTGAATTGAATAGCCATCCTCAAAATGCATTTTCAGAAAGTCAGTTTTCACTATCGGCAGCACCCCCAACCGGATGGGCGCTTTTCCCCCTGATGTCCCGGGGGCAGCCAGAGAAGTCTCTGCGTCCTCTACGGTCAGTCCCTCTCTGCTGCTACATTTTTATCTTTATTTGAGGCTGTCTCCTGAATTGTGTTTGAACAATATATTGCTGCTAAAAGAAAGTTTGTCCGTCTTTGTATTGAAATGTGTAAACGTTGGTTTCATATGGATTGCTTTGAACTTAGGGGAAACTGCTTGCCTCAGTAATAATCCAGGTTTAACGGCACACGTGTGTTACCACATGGAGATGCGGGATGATACTTTTTGACAACCTTAAAACAGTGTTGTTTTGTTTTTAAGCCTACTAGACCCAATTCAACACCCATCCCTTTTTGTAATAAATATTTTGTAATACCACAGTACAATCATCAAATGGAAATCATGAGTGACACAATTTACCTTTATACATAAAAGTATCACCTCATTTACCATTTGAAATGAAACTAAGCGGTACTGTATCCAGCCTCTAAACCAGTGTTTTTCAACTTTTTTTTTTATGTCACGGCACACTTTACCCTATAGTTTAACTTCTGCAGCACACTTAAATTAAGTTGATCAAAAAGAAAAAACAGTACTGTGCTTTGAACTTTTTTTTTTTTTTTGCAGTTTTTGACTGGGGCTAGGGTGCCCTACTCCTTTGAGCCACAGGCGTCGCCCCCCGTGCTTTGAACTTCTTTTGAAAACAAATTAATTAATGATTTTAAAAAATGTTTGCAGCACACGAGATCCTCTCATTGCACACCAGCATGGTTCAACACAGGTTGAAAATCACTGTTCTAGACACATCAATATGATGTCCTAACTGAAATTTTATAATGAAATAATTACTTTAATATGTAAATGCTGTAGCACAATTACAAGATGTAGTGAAATGATACTGAGACAAGGCACATACTCTGTGTGTGTGTATAAATACAGAGAAAACACAACGAGCGTGGTAGCTATCAGCACAGACCAATACAGGCTTGCTACCTTCGAAATTCAATACCGGGGATGGGATTGATGTCAGAAAAGTGATTTACTAAAATGCGGTCAATTCTTGATAAAGTTCTTGGTAAAAAAAGAACTGATCCTCGCTCAGGCTGTGCTGGCTGTGTGCCTGGCATTGTTCCAAATCCTTCCCTAACAGTTGTGTGAGATGAGTGCTGTTTTTATTCCCCCTTTACATAGGGACAGGTTATCTAAGTTATCTACTGACTGTCCGAGTTATCTGCTGATAATGGCAGAGCTTGGATGAAAATTAAAGCAGTCTGGCTCTGGCATCCTTACGCATAATCTCTTTGCTGTACAGGCTTCCTTCCATTTATAGAATCTTCTAACTGCATTGCTGAAAAATCCAGAGCATATTAAAACTGGGCTAAAAATTCCCTGGGTGTTTATGTAGCAAATGAAATGATAGATTCACAGTTGTGAACTGGGTTTCCATCTACCTCATATTTGGTGGGACAGTTGAAAGTTGCACTGTTGAGGGGGGACAGCTCTTCATCATGAGGGGTCTGACATGTAGGGCTTGTGTAGATTCCCACAAAGTAAATCCAAGTAGTGGCCGCCTGTCACGGGCACCTCCTCTGCTCACCAATTCCCAACACCACCTCTAGGGGGCGGTATCATCTCTTTCAGAACAAGTGTTCTAAAAGAAATCTATCCTCTGTCGGTAGTGTTTCAGTCTATACATTCATTTTCTGACTCTGCTTCTCTCTCAATTCTTTCTCCACCAAACCCTGAAGTTTTAGAATCTGTTTCATTAGGTTCTTAAAATTTTTGTGTTTTTCCTTTGTAAGCCAAGCACTTTTTGCCCACTTGGAGTTAAAGACCATAAATATTCCCAACTTTTAGTTTGGTAACCTTCAGAAAACTCTCAGAGGTACTGACATCTCTCAGAGAGCTCCAGTGAGTAAATGTGTTTGACATTTGAATGTTAGCAAAACACAAACTTTGTGTTGGCTTTTTGGCCACCAGGGGTAAGGATGATGACCTGACTTGAATATTTTTTCCTTCGTGCGTGTCATTAGGCCACTGATCCTCGTTTTGCTCCATTGTTAATAAAAATCACTGCATCGTTTCCTTTGATATGGGACTACTGCAGATTTGGTGGAAGATTTTGTGGACGGTGGACAACTTAAGAGGAATTTAACTACTTTGGGGATGGTCACTCTTTGGCTTGGCCAGTGATATTTGATTTTATTCATTTTTGAAGTTACTTTGTGTCTTAGCCAGCTCCGGCTCCTATAACAAAATACCACAGCCTGGGTGGCTTATGTGATGGGCTCTAGAGGCTGGGAAGTCTCATGCCAGGTGCAGGCGGACTCAGTTCCTGGTGATGCCCTCGTCCTGGTTTGCAGACATTCATCTTCCCGTTACATCCTCACCTGGCCGAGGAGGGTAAGCTCTCTCTTGTCTCTTCCTGGTGAGGGCACTAATATCATTCATGAGGGCTCTGCCCTCAGTACCTACTTACCTCTAAAAAGGCCCCACCTCCTGATGCTATCACATTGGAGATGGAGGTTTCAACATATGAATCTGGGGAGGATGTGAATGTTCAGTCTGTAGCACTCTGCTTTTGTATCTTTTAATACTTTCATGCTAATCGGCTGGAAGGTGAGTATTTTAAAATTGCCTTAAATGACTTTTCTGATGTCTCTTCAAATATGTAGAAGGTCTTGCAGGATGCATCAATCCTAGGAGGACCTCCGTACATGTTTGGTAATACTAAAGGAGCTTAAAAATATTTTTTTACAGCTTGAAGGAGATGGAATTAGAAAAACAACCTGACCTTTCTACTGCCATATTAAGTTCTGCTGTAGGGCTTCTATTTATTTGGAGCCAGAATGATTGCCAGGATATGCTGAACTAACAAGGACACCCTCAATGTGAGTTTTAACATAAGTAAAGGGGAATGATTACATCCTGTTCGGACATTGCTAGAGAGCCATGTTTTTCTCTGGTTTTAGGGAGATGGGATCTGTCCCAAGCTCCGTGTGTATGTACAGAAGAAAGATTGCTCCTACTACAAGAGTCTTTCTGACACAATGGCCTACTGGCCCACTGATGTGGAGAGAGGAAAGAAAATTTTGTGCATAACCAAAAAAATAATGTCACCCAGCCAGGAGTCTGTCACATGCAGTTTCTCAGAACCTTGGGGGCATGTACTCCACTCCCCTTGCATAGAAACGTATATGGTTCCAGTTATTAAGGACTAGATTCTGGCCGTAAGATGACCAGCTCCAGTCATATTCTAAAATTCTATGGAAGTGTTTTACAAAGCTCATCTTCTGAGTTGATCAGCTGTCCCTGGCTGCCATTTTACAATAGACCTCAGGGATAAAAGCATGTGACCTTACACTGAAGAAGGTCCTTGTTGGAGATACCAGGGGCCTTGTGGGAGTCAATGCTCGCTGAGGAAGGCCCCTCACAGTCCAGCATTCATACCACGCTGCAGCCGGGTTGTTACACACTGAGTCCTTTTACTGAACCTCTTGTTTCTCTGAAAAGTTGTCAAACTAAAGTTGGAGGAGAAAAATTAAGAAATATACCTCAAAGGTATTTTTAAAAGAAGCAGTAATCACTCCTCCTGCCCTGGGATGGGGATATTCTCATCATTTTCTCTTTCCTTGCCTGGAGGATTGTAAACACTCAACTGTTTACGAAGAAATGATTAAAAGGAGAGAAAATGTCAGGAGGAAAATGATTAAAATGAAAGAAATGTTGTTCTGTTGGGGGGGGAATGAAGACTGGATTTTATTTTAAAATATTTTTTCACCAGTTTGACATGGCTTGATCTGAACATTTTGGTTATTTTACAGAATCATGAAAGAGCTCTAAAAATGAAGTTTAATATATAAAGTAATATCTCTGAAATAAAGTATCCTTTAAATTTTAGAGTTCATGTCAGGTTCTGTTTTCTTACTTGAGTTCACATTTTCTGTCATTCCAACTGAGGCAACACCAGGATAAGAGAGGAGGGATTTGGGGGAATTAGTACTAATTTAGAAGTCTTTGACTTTTGGAAATTGGCATCGAGTAGACAGAAGCAGTTGGGAGCTCCGCTTTTGAAGTCAGATAATCCAGCTGTCCCACTTTACCACTTACAAGCTCTGTGACTTGAAGTGAGGTACTTATCTCTGCTCCTCAGTTATCTATCAAATGGGGATAATAATAGAATCTACCTCACAGACCTATGGTGATTAAATGAGATAAGGTCTGTAAGGCCCTTTCTTGGTAGTCTAGCTCTTATCACCCAATGCATGTTGACCCCTGTAATGCTGCAGTAGCAGTATTTACTCCCTCTTAACCTCTAGTAAATAGGCATTCAGAGCCAGCCAACAGGGAATTGATCATTCTTTTGTCTATAACCAGCAAAGTAATGCTATTGTCCCATTGTCAAAAGGCCTCTGTGTAGTCTGTTCTGGACATGCGGTTTTTACTGGTACAGATCTCAATCACTCATGTTTTGGTTGAGTCAGAACTCAAGAAATGACAAAAGTCTACGACTGGACACACACTCAGAATAATAGTATTGTTTTAACATTGGCTTGGCTTGTCTGTAGCGTATCTTCTCTCAGTCCCCCCAGATTGCTCCACACAGGCAGCCTGAGCATTTCTGCTTCTCCCAGTTGGCGGATGGTCTTTCTCTCCCATCCCCATCCTGAAGTGGTGTCCTCAAACTCATTTTAATGTTCTCCATGGTTAAAAAGAGAGAATAATGTAGATTGGTATCTATTTTGGAAATTCACATTATGAAAAGGAACTCTTCTGTAAGTATAAAACCAAGAGATTGTATTTGCTTTGCTAAAAATGACAGGGCTTTGGTAGGTCCAGGAGGAGATGGGCAAAGAGAACGTATCGGGGGTTAGGGGGAGAGACAAAGGTTGTCAGGCTCAGCTTTTAGTTTAATGACCTGTGCGTGACTTACAACCATTTAGACACATGTGTGGACTGTGACCCTTAGATCACTCAGAGGCTTAGCTAACGCAGGTACAGTAGTTGTGAATGTTTCGTAAGGACTTTCATGAATGCAGCCTGTTTCTGATTGGCCATAAATTTTGGTCTATTTATATCACTCAACTGGGATGGGAGCTTGGCTATACTTTTTGTGGCAAATTTCCCAGCCCCTCCTCTACTCGAGCATTTGTGTTGGACTCCACCACCCGTCATGTGGGGTGCTTATGAATCTGTGGGTATGTGCTCAGATTTTACCTACATAATCAGTAGTTTGTGTGATTCAACCTAGTGGGCTGCAGATACCCTGAGACTGCAAAGATCACATTTTTTTCTTCCTTTCTCTTTTTAGCCAAACCCCATTCTGTCCTGTGCCCTGTGACACAGTGAGTGGCATTCTGTACTCAGTGTCCACCCCCGTGAATCTCTCGTCCCCTCTGCACTGAATACCCAGTGATGACTCCAAATCTGGGCTTATTCATCTGCTTATTTCCAGGGCCTGCCATTGTTGGTTCCTAGGAAAAACGGAAGACAATCATGGGAGTTGATTAAATTGTCATTTTATTCTATAGTATTTGTGCTCATGGAAATGCCAAGGATAAACAAAGGTTGGCCATGGGCGTTTAGATCAGATGTGCAATTGAACAAGACAAAACAATTCCTCCCAAACTAGAACCCTACTTTTAGAGAAGAGAAGAATTAAACCAAGATCTTTCAAGATTGTGCTTTTCTTTTTTGCCTTTAGGGCATTTAAATAAATGGAAGACCATTTAAGCTAACTTTGTTTAAAGTGTTATATTTTACTTGGAAATGCTACCCTTTTTCAGATTTCTCCTTAATGAAAAGAATGCCATTGAAGCCACCCTTATAGGTAGGTGTTCAATGGTTTTACTGAATTATACTCTTTAAACAACATAAAATACAAATGCAGGATGTAAGATTTAGTATGTGTGGTAATTTTAACTAACAGCTAGTGAATTTTTAGCTGATGCTTTTCCTTAAACTTCTAACTTAGGACTCAGTTCTGGATTCTTAAATCTTGACAATGGACTCATCCTCTTAGGTCCAGCCACTGAGCTGAGTCCCGGGTCATACACCCCAGGCTCTCCTTGACCATGTGCTGGACAGAATTATTTTCTCCTGTTTTTCCATAGCATAGACTCATGTAACTGTGCAGTCAGAACCAAAATTAGAAAACAGTATAAAAATTTTCTGTGAAAAATACTTGCATTTTATATTAATTTTTTTTTGCAGAGTGTTACATATAAAATTTTATTTCATTGCTCTCATTTTAAAGACAACATTATACCAGGTGTCAGAACTCAATCATATTTATAGGAAGAATAAACCTTGGCCATCAACCTCAGCTTCTTTGGTTACAGTACTGCAGTAACTGCTGAGAAGGTAAACACATTCAGAAGTCTACAAAGAACTCATGTAAGGCTCATATAGACAGTTTCAAATGAACCATAGGAAAATTAATGGTAGGGAGGAAAGGAAAAAGAATGCTCTTAGAAATTTAGGTAAGATGGAAGACCATTCTAGATGCGTGGTGGATGGCAAGGAATTTGAACCTCAGAAAACCAAGTGGCTATATACAAAGGCTGTCAACTGAGTAGTGAAATATTACTAAGAAACTCTGTCCCCAGGGGCTGAGTGACAGAACCACTGAGAATATTGCTGTTGTTATTTTGGAGACAACAAACCATGCTGTTAAGATAGTCTGAGGCGTGAAAGTTGAGTTTTAAAATACTGTTGTTCTTTGTGCATTGCTACATCAGGCTCACCTGAATGTTTGGGATTCTACTTTGTGGATGTAAGAAAGTCAAGCAGAAAAGCTGCTCTCCTGTGTATCCCGCACACCAAAAGCATGGCAGGTAGCAGAGTTCAAGTATGACACAGTTCAACAAAGAAAACAATTCAAAGGAAGAGATATCACATTGATTAAATGAAGAGACTCCTTTGCAAACAGCAATCAATGATGATGACTATTACTGGGATGACGTGCTGTGGTTTTCCCAAATTAACAATTTGGGGCACTTTTATTGAAAGCACTTGTAGAATTAACTGAAAATGTAGACTACTTTTCACTCATTTCGCGGGAAATGGAATTGAATTCTATTCTTGGCAATGAGAAAGATTTGCAAATAGGAAAATTCTGCTTCACCTTCTTTCCTTGCAGGGGGAGCATGTGTCCTGTTTCCTGGGAAGCCCTGCTCCCCTGATCTGGGTTCCTCCTCCCACTTGTCCTTTCCCCCTGTTCTCACTCACCTTTGGTCTCTTACTCTGTACCTCAGTCTTTGTGTTGATGCAGCTCAAACCAGTCACGTCTGTCTCCTGGCTTTGACCTCCATCCGCTGACCACCTCTTTCCTTGGGTTTCTGTGATGGTGAACACTTTATTTAGCAATTGGAGGAATAAGCAACAAATAATCCAGCCCACACAGCTTCACATATGCAGCCTGTCAGCGTGTTCTTCTTTTGAACAGCATGGGGAAGATGAAAATACACTTGGCAGGAGGACTGGGAACAGAAGAGGCAGCTATGTGATGGCTTTCCCAAGATTCAAGAAAGAACAGCTGTCCTTCTGTTGGGCCTTCCTGTTGTTTCTTTGTTTTCCTTTTCACTGATTTCTATTCTTTACTTTCTCTTTTCTTCTATTTCTGTTGGGTTTATTCTCACTTCTTGTATTAGGCTCAGGCTATAACAAATAGCCCCCAGCACTCAGTGACTTCACACACTAAGAGTTTGTATCTTCCTCCTGCAAGGTCCTCTGTGGGTGCTTCAGGTTGAGTAACACTCCATGGTGGCCCTCTTCTTGCTGGTGATTCAGGGACTCAGGTCACTCCTATCTCATGATTTCTTCAATCTGGGGCTTCCAGGTTACCTGGCCTCATCCATGTAGGAGATTGGGAGATGAGCCAAGGGAAGGTGAATACTCAAAACCTGGCCCAGGAATGACCACCGTGGCCACCACAGGTGCAAGGGAGGTTGGTGGGGGATAGCGATCAGGACCAATGGTCTCTGACATGTTTCTTAAGTTGTGGACACTTAGCTTACTAAACATACAGCTTCTCTTTGCTCAAGACTATAAATTTACAATAAACTATTCCTTTTATCATATTTTACAAGGTGCAGTATATAGTCTTTTCATTATCATTCAATTGTAACTAACTTTTCATTTCCATTATAATTTATTCTTTGATGCATGCATCATTTTGAAGTAGTTTATATATCTTCATGACCTTGGGAGGAGGGGATGTTTTATAGAAGACAATAAAAGGGCTGAGTACAAGAGAAAAAACACATTTGACTATGATGAAATTAAGAAAAAACAAATTTGACTATGATGAATGTCTCTTCATCAAGAGATACCTTAAAGAAAGCGAAACCTACAAATTGGGAGAGGATGGAAAATCCTTAGGATGAGTATCAAGAATATATACGTTATCCTTACAAATGGGTAAGGGAAAGAAAAATCATATAAAAAAGAGCAAAAAAGCATTTCACAAAAGGGAACACCAGTGTTCCATAAGCAGATGAAGATGTATTCGGTAGTGCTCAGAGAAATCTAAATCAAAACCATTGGGAGGGACTGTCCTATACCGAATGATGGGCAAAAGGGAAGTAATTTTAAAATACTTGGATGATATACTAGATCAGGGGGATCTGTTTTATTGCTGATATAAGGTTAAGTTAGAATTGGATATTCATAAACCCTACGACCCAGCAGTTTTGCTCCTGGAGAGTAAAACAGTAATTACTTCAGAGATCAATGCTAATATGTTATAGACTGACCCTTATAAGCTGGTCTCACAGAAAGGGAGTTGGGCATCAGCAGAGCTCCATGGAAACCGGCCATGACTTACTTCTTAAGGGCAATCCAGTTTGATCAAAGGCAAGCCTTCAACTCCACTCTGCCGCTGCTGCTGCCAGTGGAGGAAAGGGTTGGTTGTTCCCCAGCCATGGATGCTGCTAATGAAGCAAGTTTCACTGCTAGTTGGCTGTTTCACTCAGCTGCAAACACACCCACTGATCATGCCAGGAGAGAGACTGGTGCTTCTTAATCATGCAGCTTAAATTCCCCACAAAGGTTGGACCCTCTCCTAGGTTCTGCAGTTGGGCTCTGGTGGACCTGTGTCTAGTGACCCAGATGCCATTGACAATGGGGATCTGTGTTACTTCTGCTTTTCCTGAGAATGTCCCCAGCAAATGGTTCCAGTGGACCTGTTATGTGTGCTTCTTGGCCATCTGTCTTTGTTTGCTCGATGCAACCCAATGTCCATTGACAAAAAAGCTCCATATGAAATATTCTGCAGGAAGTGAAAATGAATGAATGACAGCTGTTCATGTCAAATTGATGAATTTTATTAGCATAATGTTGAGTTATAAAATCTCCATATTTTTGTGGCTGAATAGTATTCCATGGTGTACATATACCACAGTTTATTAATCCACTCGTGTTGATGGGCACTTGGGTTGTTTCCATGGCTTTGCGACTATGAATTGAGCTGCTGTAACATTCAAGTGCAAATGGTCTGCTTTATTCTTTGCAAAGACATCAGAGTGATTTGAGGAACGGGGAAGAAGGGTAATGAGGCATCCTATAAATAGGATAAAAATGATCAAGTGAGTCTTTCGTTTGCATGGGGTAGGACTATTGTTTTCTTCCTCAGGAAAAGAAGACAGGCTTTAGGATGTATGAAGAAAGCCCACCTGGAGCTTCTGCCACTCTCTTTCCCTGGGATGTGTGTGTTCTCCTGTCTCACTGGACAGTCGTTCCTGGCTCTCCAGGCCGTGGTCCAACCCTGGACCCTTCTGGATAGGTCACCAGGGCTGAGGTTTGCTTCAGGTTGATACTATACCATAAAACCAGAACCCTATGGGATGAAGGGTCTAAATTCTGCCAGAAATGTCTCGGCAGGCTCACAACACAGGTCAACTGGATTTGGGAAAATGCAGACAGAATTAAGGCTCTGGATAGGCAAGACACGGAGGGAGAAACCTTCTAGAACAGGCCAGGTGCTTTTCCTGTTCAGGTGGCTCCTCCAAGGAAAGTGAGGAGGAGGTGGAGGGTGGAGAGGGGAGGTAGAAGAGAAAGAGGAAGGAATCCCCGTATGACTGGGCTTTATTAATATGTCTTACTGTAAGTTTGTAAGAGGCAGGCGTGTAATGACCCACTGCTTGGTCTAAAAGGTGTTCCACGCTAACCAGAGGGAAATGTAATGACCCGCTGCTTGCTCCTTGAGGGTAGGAAGTTCACTTTCTTGTTATCTCCTGGAGGCCTGGGGACACGTCTGGCACAGGCTGGTGGTAGATTCTCCCATAAATTTCTCTTGAGTTTGATCACTCATGAGGAAGAGAGGGCTTAGAAAATGCTACCTGATGCTGCTGGTGCATCTTGTGGAAAAATCCATGAGCTCTTCAGGAGTTTGGCAACTAAACAAAAGTTTTAGATAAATATTTTTAAACCTCTGCTTTGTTGATCTTTGCCAGGTTTCTGGCTTGCTAACCGAGCAGTAACAAGGCTAACTTTGTTTTATAATTAGACCTACGGCTCTCTACCTCCTTAGAAGATCTTAAGGAAATTCCAGAAATTCTGTGGGTGCTATCATTTCAGGCATTCCAGAAAGCAAAGCAAAACAAAACAAAATGTAGTCCAGCATTATTCCGTGATGACAGTTACTGTCAGAAGTAGAAGGGCAGAAAGCCTCTCACTGAACAGAGCTTATTATTCTGTGGAAAAGAACGGCCCCGAATGACAGTGCAGAGGAGCTCTCTGAACCTTGACAACCAACTCTGCACCATGCCATTGTTCCCGCCCACCTTGTTCTTCCTCACTCTTTAATCATGAAATGTATTTTCATCTTGGAATCTCAGAAAAAATGTTATAAGTCCCAAGGTTGTGAGATTTCTTGCAAAAATATGAAATCTATCTTCTTCTGCATAAGAAACGTGAAAGTTTACTTTTTTCTTTTTATTCAATGCGTTGGAGTAATTTACAAACTATCAGGCTTCTGGTGTGGGGATATCTGGCTTTATTCCCTTTCAAATGAAAAAAAGAAACCTATTTTCCAGGTGTGGTAGGCAGCCTGCAGGAAGACACCCAGTCATCCTCACCCCTGGGTCTTCATTCCCCCTTATAAGTTTCTTCCTACATCGCTTCTCGGCCTTTTGGCTGAGATCAAGTATAGTTTCCTCCTACCTTGTATAAAGATGACTTGTGACCCCAACAGGGACAATGTGGGAATGACAGTGAGCGACTTTCAGGGTCAATTATAAAAGACGCCGAGGTGTCCACCTTATCTCTCAGGTCACTCACTTGGGGGGGGGGGAGCAGGTGCCGGGGTGCAAGGACACTTGAGCAGTCCTCTTTGGAGGACCACGTGCTGAGGATCTGCCGTTTCTCACTACCCTCAGCACGGACTTGCCGACCAGCTGAGTGAGCCAACTTGGAAGTGGGTCCTCTATGCAGCAACGTCTTCAGCTGACTGCAGCGTCTTCTGACAGCTGAACCTTGTGTGAGGTCCCTTGCTGTTCAACGAAACCATTCCCAAATCTCTGACCAACAGAAACTGGGTATGAAAATAAAAGGTTATTGTTTTCTAAATTTTAAATTGTAGGGCGTTTTAAACACACCTATAGATAAACTAATATCATCTAAGGTGATGTCTCTGGTGATGACTATTAACTAAAACATAAGAATCAATCACTTTAAATGATCGAAATAGGAGCTGATATGAGGCACAAGTTCAGATAATAAAGTGCATAATATGTAATTTTCCCTGGAATTT
This sequence comes from Galago senegalensis, assembly GCA_963575145.1. Classification (NCBI taxonomy): domain Eukaryota; kingdom Metazoa; phylum Chordata; class Mammalia; order Primates; family Galagidae; genus Galago; species Galago senegalensis. The sequence continues at coordinate 47,998 of CAUYTI010057221.1, read as the reverse complement.
AGGAAATCAAAGGTGATTGGAAGAGATTGAATGTGGAGAGACTGATTTGTAAGCAGTGCATGAAATACGGCAGGTCCTGAACAAATGAAGGAAGAGATAAGAAATGGGACAGGGAGAGAAGATGCTCGTTTTGCAAACTCCTCCAGTCAGAAGGGACCAGGAGGCAGATCTCCATAACCAAGGACTCATTCCTGCAGAGTAACACATCACGCCGCGTTCATCTAAAAATGCGGGGGTCAGACCTGGGGCTGCCAGGCCCCTCGCGCTCCCCTGCCTCGTGCTTCCGCATGGAGAAACTGCCGATGCGTCAGAGTGCACGTTCCTGAAAAACAATTTCAATTTCTTCAAGATAGAATTTCCGATAACCACTACCAATGATTTGGAACTGCCCCAGATAACAAAACTCCTAAAGGGCAGTAGTACCTAAAACAGGGTTTGCTGTAGTCTCTCCTTAAACTGTGGTGAGAAGGGACGATACCGTCACAAGGCCAGAGGCCAGAACTGTAGAACAGCCGACTGTCGCTCACCGCGCTGTGGGCTCCGAGATCCCAGAGGAACCAACTCCTGCTGCACTGCCTGCCACTCCATCTTGGGTACATCACTGGGAAGATATTGCATAAGGCATTGCTGGGTTTGTTAGCAATTTATGGGACTAACAACCATGAGATGAGAGGGCAAGTCCTGAACAGACGGGAAAGCCAGGGGCATTCCGATGGCAAACACATCAGCTCTGGGACATGGGGACCAAGCTGTGCTCAGACTGCAGAGACTCACACGGTAAGACTCAGAGAAGGAGACAGTGGCCCCTGTAGTCACCCAACTGTCAACAAATGAACGCACACATCCTCTTCAGAAGGGTTTCTATCTGGGACCGAGAGGGGACGAGATCAGGCAGGAACACACCGGTACCTTCAAGGATAGCGTCATATCCTAGCTCTTAGGTTGCAGGGTGGACTGTGTTTGCATTTGCATATGTGTGTAACCTTTTTATTTAAATAAGATATAGAAAAATAAGTAAATGAAACAACATAGTCTGCCTCCCTTGTCCGGTAAACAAAAGACCCAGAAAACAGATTTAAGAGTTGAGGCAGGTGAAATCAGGTGTCGGGGTTGAGTTGCCTACTTCAAAGTGCCCAGCTGATGTAACTTCACTTGTTACCCTGACTATTTCTGCGTGGGGGGGAAATTAAGACTCCAGGCTCAGAAGAGAGGCTTGGTTGCCTTGAGAGGGCTCCCTAAAGATCTTGAAAACTTCTAGGGCAGGAGAAGTTCACACTTGGGAGATTTACTTGAGAGGAACAATGCAGCTGGGGTAATGTACAGCTTATTTCCTGCCACTGCCCTTGGCTTCATAAATAGGCTCTCACTTCCTCCCGGTTGTCAGGACATTATGTGTTTGTTTTGTTCTGTTGTATGACAAACATGAGCGAGAAGCTTTATTTTTCTGTATTTAGCTCCATTCATATAAATTCTGGTTTTTGTTGTTTGTTTTCTTCAGTTGATGCAAGTCAGTAATTTTTATTGCAACTGGAAGACGAAGAAACTTTATGGTAGGTCTGGGGGAAAGTATGATTTTCGAGAAATGGTGAAATACTTTGTCTTTGGTGATGTGAATACCTATGAAGAATGCAAAACGCAGGTAGGGGATGCTTCCACAGCTCACTCAGGTGTGGCTGACTGAGGCTGCCTCCTGATTCTGCCTCTACAGCCCTGAATCCCTTTGTGTTCCAAACCTTTTAACTCTGTCCTTTCTTATGGGCACTGCTGGAGTCCAGTTCTGAAACAAGAACTTTGATAATATCCTTTCTTCTAAAATCCTTCTATAAATTGCCTCACGGTCACAGGCACTGATGAGAACGCAAAATGCTACAGCTGTTGGGGAGAAGAATTTAGCAACATTTAGCACGATTATACCTACACTTATCTTTTGACTTGGAACTGCCTTTCTAGGAATTTATCCCAAAGCCTCGATTGGCAAAAATACAAAATGCAACACATATGCCCAATACCATTCATTGACAGACAGCATTATTTATGAAACTGGAAATATCATTCATGACCACCAATAGGGGACTATTTGAACAAGCTGGGGTGCCTCCTACTGAAATGGTACAAAGTTTAAGAAGGAGAGATGGGCCAGGTGTGGTGACTCAGCCTGTAATGTCAGCACTTTGGGAGGCCAAGGCAAGAGGACTACTTCAGGCCAGGAGTTCAAGACTAGCCTGAGCAACATGGTAAGACCCTATCTCTACAAACATAGAAAAATGAGCAGGGGTATGATGGTGGGGGCATATAGTCCCAGCTACTTGGGAGGCTGAGATGGGAGGATCCTTGAGTCCAAGAGTTCAAGGATATAGTGAGCTATGATAACGCCACTGTGCTCCAGCCTAGGTAACAGAGTAAAACCCTATCTCAAACAAACAAACAAACAAAAACCCATATATTTATGTGTATACACACACACACACACACACACACACGGGTTTTTTTGCTCAGTGCCTTGAGCAAAAAGAGGCCAAAAATCCTAGGATTTAAAATAGAGTACAGACAATCCTCACTTTGTACAGACGTGCAGGGCCATAAAAATGATCGTGCAAAATGAAAACATGCCAAGTGATCTTAATAATCAACAGAAAAAGTTATAATTGTTCTGAGACCTTTAAAAACCTGTCAGAGACCTTTAAAAACCTGTCAAAACTTCAAAATTTCTCTGTCAGTTATAAATGTATAGAGAAATAAAAATATAGCACAACTAATATTCATTTAGTATCAATTAATTTGACATGTTAGAAACATTGAGAATTACAGTGTTTTCAAGAGTAGCCTGTGCAGTGATTGCCTCTCCTTCCAGTCAGTCAGTGAGCCTGGAGCTCATGTCTTTTCTATATCTGGGAGGATTGTCATGCTCTTCTCTAAGTGCAAATCAACTGCCATCCTTTGTGCTTTAATGTCAAGTATTTCTGACAGTCCCTTAATGTGATTAAATTATTTTTCTTTTTTTGCCCTTGTGACTTCCTCTGGGACATCCTGATGCTCTGTGTCACAACCACTTTCCTCACTAAGTTCAGTTTCACTAAGTTGCTCTGGGTGTAGATTCAGTCTCAGGAACAGCAGTGGTGTTCACATACCCACAGTTGGCTATTTATTCTATAACTGTATTTACATTTGATTGGAAATTCACTTCTTTTTTCTTTTTTCTTTTTTTTTTTTTTTTGAGACAGAGCCTCAAACTATCCCCCTGGGTAGAGTGCCATAGTGTCATAGCTCACAGCAACCTCCAACTCCTGGGCTCAAGCGAGTCTCCAACCTCAGCCTCCCAGGTAGCTGGGACCACAGGTGCCCACCACAACGCCTGGCTATTTTTTGGTTGCAGCTGTCATTGTTGTTTTGGTGGGCCGAGGTTGGATTCGAGCCTGCCACCTTAGGTGTATGTGGCTGGCATCTTTGCCACTTGAGCCACAGGCACTGAGCCTAGAAATTCACTTCTGACCATATTATCTTTTGTGTCTTTTTGAAATGTGTATAGATCTGGGGGGTACAAGTGTGGATTTGTTACACCGATACATGGTGTGGTGGGGAAGTCTGGGCTTCAAGTGTAGCCCTCCCCCATTAGAGTGTTGTAATCAGGTCATTTCTCATCCCACTCCCCCCATCTTTCCCCCTTTCCAAGTCTCCCTCCCTGTCCATGTCCCTGTGTACTTGTTACTTAGCTCCCACATAGAGAATTTGATTCCCTCTTTTTTTTAAAACCTTACTCTTATTCCCTCCTTTGAGGATCCACTTTTGTACACACTTGCTATCTGTATGTGACCTGAGTAGCAGCTGTCCAGTGACCAGTAGGAGACTATAGGAGAAGTGATGTGATTGGTCACTTGATCATGGTGTGCATCTGTTACTTACACAGCGATTCAGGAACTGAAGAGTTAGAAGCATGGTTTGTATTTCGTGCAATTATTCGTGGCTAATGTATTGTAGTAGCTGCTATACGCACCATGTTGTTGGGGGACTGATAACTGAAATTTGTGCGTACTGGAACTATGCAAAGTCTAGGATGTGAGATTATTGTATCCAATTGGATTATATTTCTTAATTTTTGATAATGGCCTAATTTTACAATAACGTCACCTATGTATTATCATCCTAATATACATTTTTAAGTTTATTTGCCCAAAGGTATCATTGCTAATAAAGTTTTATTAGACTAATTAGTTTCTGACAATTTCTCCCCAGCCTTTTTCCTTTTTCTGGGATAAAAATTATCCCAATAGTATTTTCCTTTCCTGTATTCTTAATTTTGATTGTGTGGGTAAAACTTATAGATGCAATCTTAAATTCTATATTCAATATTTTATGTCCATTTATTCCTAAATGCATTTTGCTGCCCATCGTGGCCTTCTAGTTAGTTATATCTCAGTTTGGATTTAGTCTTTCAAATGGAGCCCTTGTTTTCCTTCTCCTGTGCCTTTGAGGGTCTCTGTGTAAATGCCTATTAGGAGCAAGATGCACCAGGAATTCCAGGGAGAGGTGCGTAGACCTCCCTGCAGGGGGCTGCCCACTGCTCATTGCACAAATCTAGAGCCCAGATACTCTTTGGTGGGAACAGAACTTTGACCTCTGATCAGTGGTGATACTTGTGGTGTGTTTTGTGAATTTAACTATGAGCCTTCTCCCAGAGTAGAGTGGCCCAGACGTATGCGACAATGAAAGCAGTGAGTCCCCAGAAAAATGTTCTGGCATTTTTTTCCTCCTTGAAATGAAGAACATAGAGTAAGAGTGAAATCTGTAGAAAGATGGGGTTAGATTGTTCCAGAGCACGGATGTTGATGATAAGGAAGAAGGGACTTTTCTAAGGGAGATTTCACTATAGAAATTGCTGACAAGTAACTTGTGAGTTGAATGACATGAAGTCCTGGGCGTTTTTCTGTCCAGCTTGCAGGGCTGTGGTGGTTCCTCCAGGTTTCTTTTCTCCTGGGGCATGTCCTTTTCTTGCTTCTCAGCTCTCTGACTGATGCAGCATGAACCCTGAAACTGACTGGTTTGGTTCTGATTCTCAGTTGTTATTTCAACTATCTGATTAACATGTAGAAATAGTTGCCTTTATTTGGGTCTACAAGTTTTTAAACCAGAAAATGTGATGTTAAAAAACCAAAGATTATAAGCTATATTTTAGCTCATTTCAATTTTTGCTGCTACTTGGATTTCATGGTTTCCTGGTAACCCCTCTTAGGACATTTGTGGCAGTAATTGGGTAATCATTGAGAGGGTCATAGGTAAATATTTTTGAGCTTCAGAAATTTTCTAAATGACTAGCTACATCTCAAAAAGAATCGATGGCTTGCATTTGTACCAAGTATCACAATCCAAATGTAGCACAATATTATTACAAACTCTTAAAAGATACAAGCAAGTGAGTGGTAAAGAGGCAAAAGATAATGGGTAGCATCTGTGTGAAAGGGAAAATAAATTGTGTTACTATTATGATACTATGACCGTTAGCACAGTTAAGATTTTTTTTGCAAGGTGTACGTCCAAGTAGCTTTGAGAGCCCATTCTATAACTAGTTCTTCAAGAATAACAGTTTCTCTCCCATTTGATCCTGCAATCCTGCTACTAGGCATCTACACAGAAGAAAAAAATTCATTTTATCATTAAGACACTTGCACTAGATTGTTTATCGCAGCTCAATGTACAATTCCCAAGATGTGGAAACAACCTAAATGCCCATCAACTCAGGAATGGATTAACAAGCTATGGTATATGTATACCATGGCATATTCAGCCATATAAAAAGATGGTGACTTTATATCTTTTGTATTAACCTGGATGGGGTTGAAACACATTCTTCTTAGCAAAGTATCACAAGAATAGCAAAGCAAATATCCAATGTACACATACTAATATGAAGCCATTAGATGATCTAATTCATACTCATATAGAAAAAAAACTCAATTCAATTCAAATTGGGGGGAATATGGAGAGGGGAGAGGGCAGGAGGGGGTGTTTGGGGTGCTCCCACTTAATGGGCATGATGTAGAGGTGTATGGGACAGCATTGGGATGTAGGACACAACTACAAGAGGGACTGTATCCAACAAATTAAAATATTGAATTTGACCTGGTTGTATCCTCACATTGACATTTCCATCTTGTTTTTATAAATGTCAGAATAAGTGTCTGATAAAAATGAGGAATTAGAAGATAAAAATCAGAGTCATTTAAAGTTTCTTTAAAAAGATTCCAAGTCTTTAGCAAGAAGTGGCACATTCATTTCATAGATGGAAACATAACAGAAGAATTGGTTTATACTTGGCATAATTCGATATAATTTATCTCTAAAGATTGTTATTTATATTTGATGCCAGTGGATATAAGCAAAAAAAAATCAGAAATCTACACAACAAATAAAGACCTTAGTTTTTAGTTACCTATTACTACCTTGTTAACTAATTACTGCAAATCTCAGCTCATATATTGGAGCATGGAAATAGATTATAGGAGAACTGGCTGCTATTTGTGGCTTTGCTACTAATTCTGTGAATTTAGCTGAGATGTTTATTTTTTGTTGGCATTTCCCTACCTCTTTTTTTTTTGAGATGGAGCCTCAAGCTGTCCCCCTGGGTAGAGTGCTGTGGCATTACAGCTCACAGCAACCTCCAACTCCTGGGCTCAAGTGAGTCTCCTGCCTCAGCCTCCCAAGTAGCTGGGAACACAGGCGCCCGCCACAATGCCTGGCCATTTTTTGGTTGCAGCCATCATTGTTGTTTGGCGGGCCCAGGCTGGGGATTTGAACCCGCCACCTTAGGTGTATGTGGCTGGCGCCTTAGCCGCTTGAGTCACAGGCGCCGAGCCATTTCCCTACCTCTTAATAAGGTGCTGTTTTTATTTATTGCCAAGCTGCCCTTGCTACAGTTTAACAGTCACAGTGTGGCTACCACACTGGACAGTGCAAATTATAAAACATTTCCATCACTGAAGGAAGTTCTTTTAGACAGGCCTGGAAGTTCTGCTGCTAGCCAGCAGGTAGTCTTATCTTCAATTACAGCTGAATTAAAGGGGTTTGAAGAAGATCTCCAAAAGTCTTATTTCTTTCTGCCTCTCAACTATTTTTTCTATTGCATTGGTTTCATTTTCCCAGCAGCAAGGTGACCTAGCATCTCTAAGTCCACATCTTGACAAGTTTAAGTTCAGTGGGGAAAAAGATCCTTTATCTGAGAGCTCCTGTGCAAAAGCTGGTATTCATGCTGATTGGGCCAACTCAGGTTACATGGAATTCAGCAATTGGCTCAGGCCTGGTCACATGCTCTGACCATGGAACCAGGAGCATCAGTGGAGTCTGAGAGCGTAAAACAAGATGACAAAATTGCAGATTATAACGAGGAAAGTCTCCAAGTGTGTCTCTACAAAGTACGAAACTATATCCTACAAATAAGAAAACTAACCTAAAACAAAATTACTTAGAGGTGTTACAAAAAGGGAGCAAAGATTAGGTATGCGAATGAAACAGGTAGTGGAAATATTAATTTTAGATAAAATGAATTTCAAGGCAAAAGCATTAAAGAGGGCAGAGTGTCATACTGAGATAAAAGGTGCAAGCTATGATGAAGGTGCAGTAGTTAAAAAAAAAATCTATGAACCCAAGTACGTAAGTTTAAAACATTATAAAGCAACTTTTATTAAAAATATTTGGAGAAATTGAAAAGTATGCAGATGTCATAGAACTTAACAGGCCTCCCTTAGTCTTTGGCAGATCAAATCGTCAGATAAGACATTAGTTAAAAGCAGTGACATAATTTGTTTTTTATTTTCTGAGACAGAGTCTCACTTTGTGCCCTGGGTAGAGTGCTGTGGCATCATTGCTAACAGCAACCTCAAATTCCTGGGGTCAAGTGATCCTCTTGCCTCAGACTCCCAAGTAGCTGGGACTGCAGGTGTCCCCCACAATGTTCAGTTAGTTTTTCTGTATTTAGGAGAGATGGGTCTTGCTCTTGTCAGGCTGGTCTCCAACTCCTGAGCTCAGGTGATCCACCTGCCTTAGCTTCCCAATACTAGGATTACAGGCATGAGCCACTGTGCCCAGCCCAGTGACATAATTTGAAAGATTAAATTAATAGATAAAATTACTTACAGAGAATTTGCCTTTTTTTTGTAGTTTTTGGCCAGGGCTGGGTTTGAACCCCCCACCTCCGGTATATGGAATTGGCACCCCACTCCTTTGAGCTACAGGCGCTGCCCTGAGAATTTGCCTTTTTAAAAGAGGCTTTTGAACATTTAAAATACTTAATCAGATGCTTGGGCCAGAAGAATATGTAAGTCTGTTTTGCAATGCATATAACAAGGTTATACTCTTTTATTATTTTGTGATAAAACTAGAAATAAAGAGCAAAGATGGAAACAACAAAAATCCTCAAATGCTCCAAAACGAAAAACAAAAATTTGAAACACCATCCTTAAGGCCTCTTGTGTTTAATACCTTGTTAGCTCATCCTTTGGTTTTTAAGGACAGAGACTCAGGTAAATTTCCCAGAAAAAGGAGACAGACCGCCAACCCATAGGCAGAGCGGAGCAGAAGTGGCCTCAGAATGAACCGAGGACGGGGGTGTCCTGTTTCCTTCCTTCTTGATCCTTCCTCTGAGCCCAACCTCTGATACAGGCACAGAAAACAGCAGGCAGACCTGTGTCAATAGATCAATATACGGCGTGTTCTGCTTCTTCTCTCAAAGGGACACATACGTTTGCTTTGTGGTTTTTGTGTGTGACTTGGTTAGGATATGTCAGCATCTCTGTGACCAGGAAATCCCAAGGGAGAGAAAAAAATGCAATCTCTGTACCTGCAAGGATGGGCCTGACCCTGCACTGTGGTGAACTCGCGTGACCCCACACAAGCCAGCCTCCTCGGCCAGCGGGCAGCCCGGCTCAGTGCTCATCCACTCAGACTCCTGTTGCAGGGAGCCAGCCATCTATCCAAGCTCGTTACGTGTGGTTAACTTTTTAAAAATAAGTTTTAGTTCTTAAAGACATATTCTGGAATTGCCTTGAAAATAACCATCCAGGTGGTCCTATCCCAGTTACTGTCACATAAACAAGGTATTATGTTTTGTAAAGCTGATAATGGTGGGGGAAAGGGGGTGGGAAGCAGAAGGGAAAAAAAACCCAATTCATTTCTATAGAGAAGCTCACAAGTATCTTTATTCCTTTTTCCCACTTTGATATAAAGATCCCGGTAATTGCCCCTCTAAACCTCAGCTCCTCGTGGGTCGGTGCAGGTCCGAGGCAGACTCCATAGCTTTCCCTGCACATCTGAGGCTGGTTAACAGGACTGATGAATGAAAGGAGCCCTGTGTCCACCCACTCACTTGCTCCAGTGACAACATTTGCCACTTGGTGGCAGTGATCAGTTTAGTCCAGGCTGAGGAGTCAGTACAGCATTCTTGAGATTTATTTACCTCTGAGTCTTAGAAATCTATCATCACGTATATATGACTGGTGTATTCCACGTGAATTTGCCAAGTAGTGGGCATTCTTTCAGCACTGAATAGGTGAGTGGGATCAAAATACTACCACTAATCGCTCACAAACAAGAACTGAAGGAGGAGGTCCCAGATGGTAGGACCTGGTTTTTTTTTTTTTTTCAAATCAGTATCTATTATCACTGATTCTGTTCAATATTTCTAGAGGTGCTAAGCTCAGCTCCTGGGGAGTGACAGAATTGCAGTGACAGGGATCACATTTGATCATGGAGGAAGGGCTGGGGGAAATTCACTTGGAAGTGAGGATTCTGGGTGGGGGAAGCCCTGCAACTCTGCCCAAAATGAAGCCTGAAAGTGAATCAAGGTGGCAGGGTTGGAAGAAGGAGGGGAGTCATAAGTAAGAACTACTAGAAGGCTAAAGTGATAAAACTCAGTAATTTATTTGTGAGAAAAGTAAGTGATCTGGAAAAATCCAATGGTTCTGTTGATGTTATTAACCGAGCTAGGGATTCGGAGGACGTTATCTTGTGTGACATCTGGGGCTTGATGAGATCCAGCTACACACAGAACGTGCAAGCAGGAGAGTGTGGTGAACTATGAGAATTAGGTGAGTGTGGGGGTCTACCCCTTAGACTGTTTGCAAGCTGAATAGTGCATCCCCCCAAAGACATGCATGTGCTAATCCCCAGAGCCTGTGAGTGTGGTATTTCACATGACAAAAGGGACATTGCAAATGTGATTAAGTTCAAGGTCTTGAGATGAGGGGGAGGGATTTATCCTGATTTATCCCAGTGGGTCCAATGTAATCACAAGGGTCTATATAAGAGACAGGCAGGAAAGTCAGCGACAGAGAAGGTGCCATGACAACAGGAGCAGAGGCTGGAGCACTGCAGTCTTTAATCTTGGAGCACATAGTTAATTCATTCTACATTTAATGACCGTAATGTGCCATACATTTTATGTGGAGGTTGAGAGTTTTAAAAAAAAGTCTAGTCTCTCTCTTTTTACCTTCTCTCCATCACAAGGGACCCACTTCCAACTATCTCTCTTTGGAAGTGCTCTAAACTTTCTCTTTATTCTTCCTAAATACAATTTGTCTTCGTTACACTGAAAAGGAAAAAAAGAAGTTTCTGTCTTTGAGAATCTTGCTTCTTTTAACCAGGAGACGAGTTCTGCAGAGAAAAGTGATAGAACGTTAGGAAAACATTATATTCCTGTGCTTTTTCCTTGAGGACGCTGGTATCCTGCTACATAAATCACTTCCATACTCCTGAGCTGAGATGAGCTCGTCTAAACCTCAGGTGTTTGCGGTTTTTCGTTTTCTTTCCTTTTTAGAAACAGGCTCTTGCTATGTTACCCAGACTGGTCTCAAACTCCCGGGCTCAAGGCATCCTCCTGCTCCAGCCTCCCATGTAGCTGAGACTCCAGGAGTTCCCCCGCTGCCTGGTTTCACCCTCCAGGGCTCTCTCTGTTTTACGTCTCACTGTTCACGCCTTCACATGTGAAGAGAAGAGTGTCACGCCTTCACATGTGAAGAGAAGGGTGTACATGGAACAGTGTTCACTGTTCACTCCTCAGCTTCCAGCTATGCCCAGGATTCTCATTCGTGGCAGACTTTTCTGTGCTCCCCCTTTTCATTACAAATATACATTGAAATACCCTCCTTGCCCTCTTGAGATGAGATTCACGAATAATGTAATCTGTTGGCATATCAGCTTAACGATAATGTAATGTGATGTAGTGATTTGGCTGTGGACACGAGGCCCAGAGCCAGGCTGCCCAGGGCTGGGTCCAGGCTTTTCCGTGTTCTGGCCCTGGAACTTCTCTGCGACTCACTCTCCTCCTCTCTGAAATGGGGTTAACAACAGTCTCTGCCTCCTGGGGTTATTGAGGACATCAAATAAGTTATACAAACAGCTTTTAGCATCCCTGGAACGCAGTGAGAATTCTCTATCTATTAGCTCTTAGTGCTCCAGTATAAAGGAGGCATAAAAGTCATTTATAATAAAAGATATATACAATATTTTAATATATAAATACTTTGGCATGACCACAGTAGAAAACCAAATGAAATAGATTCCAATTTATAAGGAATACGTTTCGATTTATGTTAAGTAAGATAATGTTTAACTAAACATTGTTGATGGTCCAAAAAAATATTTGGTGTTTGAAGTCACACCTTTCTTTCTTCATATACATAGGTCAGGTCACAGTGATGTGACAGTTATGTAATACAGATGGGTACTAGCCTGATATCACAAGCAGGACTATAGTGCCAATGTGATTTTCTGAAAAGGTGAATAATGCTTTGGAAATTTCTAAACAAGTTGACAAGATATAAGGTATAGTAGCAAGCATTTTTGGAATCATGTACAGTAAAACCATGCCAAAAGCCTTGTTTCCAGACTCAGGTAGTTAAAATTTAACTACTATTCTTATTATAGGTGACCCTTGAACAACACAGGTTCAAATCGCATAGGTCTATTGTAGGTACCTTTTTAGAAATAAAAGTTACCTCCTCCATCTCTCTGCTTCTGCCCAGACAGTAAGACCACCTGTCCCTCTGCGTCCTCAGCCTTGTCAGTGTGACAGTGAGGAGGAGGAAGGCCTTTCTGACAACCCTTCCTGCTTTATGAACAGTACATTTCCTCTTCCTTGTGATTCTCTTGATAGCGTTTTCTTTTCTCTAGCTTATTTGATGGTAAGAGAACAGTGTACATGTAACAAGCAGAATGTGTGTTAATTGATTTTATGTTATTGGTAGAGCTTCTGAGCAATGGTAGGTTATCAGTAGATATGCTTTCGGAAAGTGAAAAGTCATACACAAATTTTTGACTGTGCAGGAGGTCAGTGCCTTGTTGTCCGATCCATGAGGCACTTGTGTGACTCAACTGAATATGAATGCATGGTAGGACAGTATAGAAACTGCATGGGATATGGGGCAAGGCTTTGTCATGAGGGAATGCCCTTTGTTTTGAGGGACATCAAACTCCTTTAGCTATTAACACCTGCATTGCTCACCCAACAAGTGCCAGGAACACACTTAATCTCTGGGACAAGCAAAATGTCCCACAAATCTCAAAAACGCCCCTTAGGAGGCTGTACCATCCCAGAGAGAAGCACTGAGCTGCTCGTCACCTGGCTGATCTGAGATCTGCTATATGGATTGCCAGCCCCTGGCCAATCCTTCTGATTCCCCCCACCCCAATATCCCATCTGTGCTTCAAGGATCAGGGTCTGTGCCACGTCCTCCATGAAGTGCAGCCCCCAGATTATTTTTGTCCATTCCTGACCCCTCAGGGTCCTTCTGTTCAGTACCAAGTGGATGGCATCTATCAGGTGCTGCCTCCCGCCCTCTGATCTCTGATTCTCTGCCCGCTCCTCCTTTCCTAGTGACATAACACCCAGAACCTAGCACAGACTCCATAAATTCATCAAACAGCAAACAAGGCAGGGAAAGATTTTTACATGTGTTGGGTGGAAAAGATGAAAAAAATGGTTTAGCTGAGAAACGATGTTAGCTGTGTTGGAGACAATGTATGGTTTTTAAGAAAATTTTGAGTATTGATGCATTTTCACATAGAACACTAAAAGTCTTACTTCACGGATTTACAACGACTGAGGCTGAGAAAGGTGTTTGAGTTATCCGTACACCAGGTTTTATCCTGTAACACAGTTGTGAGTCATGTGTTCAAAATGTGAACTTAAAATGATTCTCTGGCTCTTGGGATGTGGTTGGTTCTGTTGGAACCAAAGGAGTCTGACAAATTCATATTTGTTAACATTCAATAATGAAATTTAAAGGCAATCTCACCCAGAGAGATTGGCGTGTGAAAGAAGGGTATACCTTAAGAGGAAGGAATAATATAATTATGGCATTTCGGGCATCAAAGAAAGGCAGAGAAGTTTTATGGATGGTGTGAGATGGCTCCCGACAGCCTACAAACCACTGCTTTTATGAAAGACTGATTATGTCCTTAGATCTTGGAGCATAAATTTTTTGCCCTCACAAGTAAATTATATATAAGTACCAGGCAAATGGTCCTTTACTGAGAGCCCTATACTGGCTCATGAGGGCATGAATCTCAAAAACAGTCTGTTCCTGCTCTCTGAGCTCTGTCCAGTTAGAGGGCCACAATTACAAACTGGACAGGCTAATAATAGCTGGGCTTAGCTCAAAATGGAAGTACAGGACTCCTTGTTTATAAATTATACAAAACTTCAAAAAAATGAAGACAGAGCATTAAACCGAACACGGGGACCTTCTCAGGACCGGGACCTTGAGTTTGCAAGCTGCATGCCTCCCTTTGACATAATTATGATAAAAAATGACGATGTTCACTTAGAGACATGTATGGGTGCTGTGAGAAGAAGGTGGGAGTGGCTAAGTCTGAGGGAAGGAAACGCTTCCCCAAGGAAGTGACAGTGTGACAAACCTGGAAGGATGGTCAACTGTGTTAAACAGAGACAACTGAGGGCCCAGATGCACTCTAGGTGAGGAGAGGGAGGGGCAATACTGCATTCTCCTGCTGCAGCCCTCTCACTCCAAGCTGATCCTGCATCCTCCTGCTGCAGCCCTCTCACTCCAAGCTGATCCTGCATCCTCCTGCTGCAGCCCTTCTCACTCCAAGCTGATCCTACATCCTTTCACTGCAGCTCTTCTCACTCCAAGCTGATCCTGCATCCTCCTGCTGCAGCCCTTCTCACTCCAAGCTGATCCTGCATCCTCCTGCTGCAGCCCTCTCACTCCAAGTTGATCCTGCATCATCCTGCGGCAGCCCTCTTCACTTCAAGCTGATCCTGTATCCTCCTGCTGCAGCTCTTTCTACTCCAAGCTAATCCTTCATCCTCCTGCTGTGGCCTTCTTCATTCCAAGATGATTGCAGAGACCTTCTGTGCTATAATTAACTCTTTATGGCCAGTGCTTTTGTTACTTGGATAACTTTTAAAGTAATATGCTCACACTTTCTTTTCTTGGTTATGTAGCATAGTCTGGCTAGATATTACTAAGGAGAAATCTGATACTTTGCAATTCCTTGTTTCTTTGGAAATGACTAATTTTCCCTATTTGGGAGCCTTTAAGATATTCTCTTTATCCATGGTATTTGGAAATCTTACAATGACTTGGAATTCTTTATCCTGGGCACTCTGTGAGACTTTAGTCCAAATATGCTTGGACTTCACTTCCAGGAAATCCTTTATGCTATTTCTTTGATGTTGTTGACTAATATTTCCTGAAATAGTCACTTGAATTTATCATCCATGCTTTCCATTATAATCTTTTTTTTTTTTTTTTTGCAGTTTTTGGGCGGGGCTGTGTTTGAAACTGCCCCCTCTGGCATATGGGGACGGCGCTCTACTCCTTGAGCCACAGGTGCTGCCCTCCATTATAATCTTTATTTAACGATTATATTTGCAATATCCAAGGGTTCTTGTTGTCAGATTATTTATCTTTCTTAGCACCTTGTTCTTTTTCTTTTTTTATGAATACAGTACCTTCAGGAATCTCCCTGGGAATACTAGAGTGCCACATTTTCCCCTTTCTACAACATTTCATGGTAACCAGAGCAGAGAGGCGTTGTCATGCCCCACCACCTGCTGGAAGAGGCCACAATGCCAGCAAGAGGAGTTTCCCTCTGTGCCCACATCAGTGTGCACCACCTGTCAGTGTTTTAGAGATGAATACGCCCAGGGCAGGTGAACTGGCTTCCCCGCAGGACTGCGTGTGTTTGCTGATAGAAACACGGTAGTACCTCTGTAAGTTGACCATGCAAGGGACTGTCACAAACTGGTCAACATTCACAGGTGGTCAGCATAAGGAACTAGGCCTACTGTGCTGATACATACATGTGCATGT
The DNA here is from genome assembly GCA_963575145.1 of Galago senegalensis. NCBI lineage: Eukaryota > Metazoa > Chordata > Mammalia > Primates > Galagidae > Galago > Galago senegalensis. Next base: position 32,675 of record CAUYTI010057221.1, on the reverse strand, counting down.
CCAGACGGCCTACAAAAATTAGGCCAACTTAGGGAGGTGGTCAACCATGGAGTTTCTACTGTCTCTGAAAGAGGGCTATGAGAGAGGGCCAAGTTCTTACAGACCTTCAGCTCATCTTCCTGTTTTCAGTCCCGTCCCTTACTTAGGCTGCTCAGCTTCTCTTGGCTTTTGAAACTGATGCTCTCTGGGATCTGGCACCACCCATGGCGATTTCATTCCCTGCTGCATCTTCCTACCCCTGGGATGCTGTGGGGTCTGTCGTCCCTCCTCCATCCGCTCTCAACCTCCAGAGATCTGTTGAGCTCTCTCGAGCACTGATGTTCTCCCTCCAAGCTTTTGTTGTTGTTGTTATTGTAGGTTTACATCTTTTTACACTTTTCCCATCATTTTAATGAAGTCTTTGGGGGAGGGAGGGAGAAAAAGAATCTGTGGTCAGTCCATCATCTTAAAGTGTAGCCACCTTGAGGATTATTCTAACTCTGCAAACCAGGGGATGTAAGCTCAGAGAAATTTAAGCGGCTCTCCCCCGGCTCCCTAATTGTAACTTTGCTACATATTCTTTCTTTCTCTGCTCCTCTAACAACATTTTTGAAAACACAGTCTTTACTGGCATTTGGATGGTGGGGTATGGGGTACATTAGGAGGCAGACTACATTTAATGTGTGAATTTAGAAACTGAAAAAGCAGATACAAAAACATGCCACACAGAAGATTTCCGTTTTGGCTTTGAAAGTGTTACCCTTAACCTTTGCAATCTAGTGACATCAGTTTCTATCTACAGTGTCAGCTGTTATAGTACATCCTGAAATTAGAAACATTTAAGGTCAACTGAATTATTAACTTTTCTTTTCTTTTCTCAAGTTGTCTTTTTTCTCCTTGCCCTGGTTGTCCTTTTATCTGTCCTGGTGTAAGCAGTTGGTACTGGCTAATGAAGATGGAAGAAGTCATCTGCTTCTGTAGCACGTGGGACTGTAGGGTCTGCGGGCAATGGAGCCCGGCTGGTCATTCTTAGGAAGGAGCGCCTACATTGAGCATGAGGAGAGGAAGGCTGTGTGTCGGGAATTCTGGTCCCTGTGGATGAATACTTAAGGTGACTATATCTACCTGTGGGAAAAGTTTAATGCTTTGCTCTGAAGCTTTCTCATGCTTGTGATTAAAAGTAAAAAAAACATTTTTTAATTGAAATTGTATCAGCAACCTTCCAGATTCTAGGCTGGTTTTGCAATTTAAGCTTGTGTTTGCATGCTAATTCTTCTGTTTCCTGGAGATAATTTGACCTGGAGTCTTCTATGTCTGGAGGAGTGTGGGTCACTCTGAGCAGTGTGATCTTGGTAGTGATGAGGGAGAGCTATAGTCTAATATAATATTTCACAGTTTCTTTCAGCACTGTGGCTATATTTATGACTTTACCTTTAGATGGCTTTTCCCTTTTGTTAATATTGGCATGACAGATGCAACTTGAGTTTGGATAAAAGTTACATACCATGGTAGGCAGCTTCCTAAGACAGATCCCTTGGACCCTTGCCAACTGGAGTTTACTTCTTGTGTAATCCCCTCCTCTTGAGTATGGATTGGACCAAATAATTTGCTTCTAAGGACTAGGACACGGCGAAAGTGACAGGATCTCACTTCTGAGATGAGGTTATAAAACCTTGCTCTCTCTCTCTTTTCTCTCTCTCTTACTCATGTTGATGAAGCCAGCTGCCTTGTTAGGAAGCTGCCCTGAGGCAAAGTCCATGAGACAAGGAACTGAGAGTGACTTCAGGGCAATAAGTAACATCGTACTGAGGCCCTCTGTCCAATTACCCATGAGAATCCTACCAACAACCACATGAGCGATCTTAGAAGAGTTTCCTTCCCCCGGGAGCCTTGGGAGGACATGCTGACACTTTGATTGCTCGCCTGGTAGGAGAGCGTTAGCTGGAAAACCCAGCTTACCCACAGAAACCATGAATTAATAGATGCTTGTTGTTTTAAGCCACTAAATTTTCAGGGAACCTGCTACACAGTGAAAGATTAATTCACATACTCATGCTATAGCTACCACATTTGGAAGATTGCATTGGTCATGAGCCCATTTCCTTTGGTTTGGTAGAAGAGTATAAATATCGTGAGAATGTCTTCTTTTCCCAAGAAGTTTTAGAGAAACAAGAAGCTGGTGTTGAAAAGGAGAGGTTGGAGATTGGGAATTTGTAAGTTGTGAGTTTGAATATCTTTGACTTTCAGCCTGCCATTTTCCTTCTTCACTGCATTAGAGAAAAGTTTTGAAGCTGAAGTCTCTGCTGTGTGTGCAGCAAAAGAATGGCAGCTTGTTTCTATCCTAAAACACTTTTTACAAATTTATTTGTACCCGCTACGAAGGAGAGCTTTATGAACAACTAGGGGAAGAGAAAGGAAGGGAATGTGAAAGGACATTGAACCTAAAAGAGGTTGATGATTAAAAAGTGGTCTGAGAACAGGTCTGCAAATCACCTCACCCTTCATTCCTGTAAATAAATATTGTTGCCCCAAAGCAGAAAAGCAAAGCCATGTATTGTTTCGTGTATGTGTCCTGGATCTTAATACTCTGGGCAGTGTTCAGTGACAAATGAAGTCAGACAGCAGGGCATTGCCAGCTTTGCATGTATTGTCCTGGATGTGGGAATCAAGAAGGGGTTTAATAGTAAGAAGAAGGAACAACAGAATTGAGGAAGTGAGATGACACTTCCTCTTCTTTCACAAGAGCTTTATTCTCCGATCAGCTTCTAAGCTCAGTCCTGTGGAGACTGAGCCTCAGAGCTGTGGCTGCTTCTAGGGGACCCTCGACTTGCACCTTACAGGATTATGAGTTTTCCGACTTCAGGAATAGAGGCAGCTCTTGGATTTATGCTCTTCTTATTGTATGTGAGTAAAAATCACTCTTTGGCTGGTGTGTGAGAAGGAACTGCTTAGCATACCAAGATGGCAAAGCGGTTGATAATCCAGCACTACCTTTAGAACAGAGGTCGGAGATGTGGCTTTTGGGATATGCTTGTGCTCAGCCTCTCAGGTCCTCAGCAGCCTACTGTGGGGACATCCAGGGCTGCAGGCCTCTGTCAGAGCCTGGGAGGAGAGAGCTGTGTACTTACTCTGATTTTCTCTTTTTCTTCCCTGGGTGTTGTATTGGGAGCTACTTGGACTGCAGACCGTGGGTGGTTTGGAAAAGCACAATTCAGCATGTGTTTCGGTCCTGAGGAGTTCATTTGGGGAAATGCTCTATGGCCACCCATGTTTGAGAATGTGTTCTTTGTGGAGGGTCTCCCTTGGCATGTAGGCAGCTGGAGGGAATTTTGCTTTTAGATAAAGGTCACAGGCTTGAGAAAATACCATTGATATAAAAATGAGAGTTAGGTGGTGTTGGTTCAGAGGCCTTTGCTACTAAGGGCATCTGGAGGGCTTGATTTATTTATTTTTTTGGCTTGAGTATCTATGAAAGAATTTCATTATAGGAGTCAGAGTTACAACCCACCAATGCCATCACTGATTAAAGCGGTGGATTTTATTAGTCTTGAGGGGCCTACATGTTTCTAGTACTGTCCTTGACATTGCATAGTAATACATAAAGTCTGATTCCTATGTGGTTATTTATTTTACATACAAAAGAGAAATAGAAAGAACACAGGTTTCTCTCTGCTCACATCATGCAAGTGAGGAGGAAAGGACTTACTGTGGGACGGAGTACATGTGTTGATGTACTCATTCTTCAGTTTACTTTTCAGTTTCTTCCAGTTCCTTTCTTTATATATCAAGTGTATTTTCTGGAGTGACTCCAGGCATGAACTATTTCAGGCAAGCTGCATTAAGCAAAGATACATCATCGAAGTATGGAAATAGGAAGTTCTTTCCTGTGGTAGTTTGCTGTGGCAATAAGAGATAAGAAATTACTTCACCACTATTGCCTGAGACTTTCCTTTTGACTCTCGTGTCCTTCTTGAGCAGCTCACTTCTGCTTTCCGTCCAGCTTGGAGGCTAGGCAGTGTGAGCTGGTAACCAAAGTGCAGGTTGACCATTTGCAAGAAGGTTTTACCATGGCAAGTATGCATGTGAATAAAACCCTAAAAAATAGGCTTGTTGGTGTTAAAGATCCTGCAACTGGGGAAATGACCGTAGTCCCAGCACTCAGAACAGTTCCTGCCTTATCACAAGCTCTTTGTAAATATTTTTGAATGAGTGAATGATTGGAATCATTCATAGGAAGAGTGTGGTAGGGTACCAGTTTTTTGTTTTTGTTACCCAGGCACAGGTTGGAAAAGGTGAGAGGGAACCAGAAGAGAAGGAGAATATGAAGGTGTGGAGTGAAGAAAGGGTATGTAGAAAAGATGGTAAAAACCCCTCAGAGAGTAAAATGAAAGGGGTGGCAGTATGGTGGTGGAGGAGGTGGTGGTGGTGTTGGAAGTGGCGTTAGTGGTGATGATGGTGGTAGAGGTGATGGTGGTTGGAGGTGGAGGAAGAGATGTAGAGATGGTGGAGGTGGTGGTTGGAGATGGTGGATGTGATGATAGAAATGGTGGATGTTGTAGATAGTAGAGGTGACATTGATGATGGTAGTGGAGGTGATGATAGGGATCATCTGTTCAAAGTTTGTATCTACCACTGACTAGCTAGCTCTATGGCCTTTGAACTGATAAAGCAGTAATTGTAATATACTCATCTTTTGGGGTTGTGTGGTGAGGATTAGAAATATGATTGTACCAAATGGCAGCTATCAATATAGAGTAGAAGCTCTGTAAGTTGGCCATCCAAGGGGCTGTAACAAACTGGTCAACATATGGAGGTGGTCAACATGAGGAAGTAGGCCTACTACACTGTGTACATGTGGAGTATGTCTGATCTATGGAAATTAGGTTAACTTAAGGAGGTGGTCACATTGCCCCAGACACACTTAAAAATTACAAATTTAAAAATTTATCTTTACTTCTTTTCTGCTTTTTGGCATTTCCTAAATTTTGTAAAAGGAACACGAGACTTTTAAGAGAATCATTCATTGAAAACAAATATTCATAAGCCTGGTTATCAGAATGGTTAAGCACATGGTATATAAAGAAATGGTGTCAATAAAATGATATTTATAGAAATATTCTTATGCTGTAATTCTCAGCCAAAAAAGCAAGAGTGTAACTTTTTTGACTATGGAAAACTACTGCAGAGAAGTAAGATTTAGGTGAAGTAGGTTAAAATGCAAATGTGTGAATAGTACGGTTATACTTGATGGTTATTTTTGTCCTTATACTTTCCTATTTTTTCTAAATTTTTTTAATAATGGCATATACCTGGACTATTTTAATAATGTTGAAAGAAAATAAATGAACAAAACCTCATCTATAAAAGCTGAGATAAAAATAAATAAATAATATGCTTTGTTGTGTGGACCAAATGAGATGAAGAAAAGAAAAATATTATAAACCAAGGGAGCCCCCTATCTTTGCTCAGGTTCCATATATCATATATATTTGTACACATATGGTATACACATATATATGTGTGTGTATATATATATGTATGGAATATATATATATTTTTAAGCATATAGAGACTCAATTGATATACAAGGCTGAAAAAGATTAGATTAAAAATAATAGGGGGTATTGCAGATTGAACTCTGTCTCCCCCACTCCTCAAAAAAGATTCTGAAGTCCTCACTGCCACTAACTCAGAATGTGACTTTATTTGGAAATAAGATAGGCTCGGTGCCCATAGCTCAGTGGTTAGGATGCCTCTGGTTGGTTTGAACCTGGCCCAGGCCTGCTAAACAACAGTGACAATAACAAAAACAACAAAAACAAAAACAGCTGGGCATTGTGTCAGGTGCCTGTAGTCCCAGCCACTTGGGAGGCTGAGGCAAGAGAATCATTTAAGCCCAAGAGTTGGAGGTTGCTGTAAGCTGTGACTCTAAAGCACTCTACTGAGGGTGACAAAGTTAGACTCTGTCTCAAAAAAAAAGGAAATAAGATAGTTGTGGATGTAATTATTACTATAGTAAAACCTCCATAGTTGGCCCCTCCCTACAATGACCATCTCCTTAAGTTGACCTAATTCTCATAGACCAGACATGCACCATATGTATGTATCAGTACAGTAGGCCTAGTTCCTTATGTCGACCTCTGTGTGTTGATCAGTTTGTTACAGTTCCCTGGGTGGTCAACTTATAGAGATTCTACTGTAGTTAAGTGAAGATTAGGTCATACTGGGGTGGTATGGGTCCCTAACTCAACGTGAAGACAGACATGTGAAGACAGAGACCCACAGGAGACACCATGTAATCACAGAGACAGAGATTGGAATTCTACAGGGGCAAGCCAATGAATACCAAAGATTTCTGGCTTCCACGAGCAGTTAGGAAAAGTTAAAAAAGAATTTGGACTTACAAGTTTTAGAGATGGTGTAGACTTGCCTTCTGGACTCTAGTACTGTGAGAGAATACATTTCTGTTGTTTTCAGCCACTCAGTCTGTGATATTTGTTACGACACCCCTAGGAAACCAATACAGAGGGTGGAGAATAAGTCATTTTAAGTGCTAATAATAAACCCATCCATACTGCTGGAAAGCACTTCTAGGGACCAGATCCAACATGACTCATTTCTCTGACTTTAACCTGTGGCCTTGGGCCTCAAACACTAGAATCACTTCATCACTGAATGGGAATGAATGAAGACACCAAACAATGAAACACATTTACAAAATGAGAATCAGGCTATTGTGAGATCTGTAAATGGGCATCCTTTCATTGGTTGAGCTTTGCTGAGGATCCTGGGTTATTATGACAATGTGGTTATTTGCTGGATATGGAATATTAGTGTCTACTGTTGAGGGGGGGAGGATATTTAATTACCCTGGTTGTATATTGAAAGAAAAGTTCAAATATTCTGAACTGGGAAAAGTTCAAATACTCTGATGCAATATGATGGGACTTTGGTCCAAATATAAAATCTCAGGCTCCAATCTAAGTGTATAGCAAGTGGAAAATTCCCATTTAATAGATGTTGGATTATTTTAATGGTTTTATCTCTAATTGTTGATCATTTCGATATATAAACTTAGTTTGGCACCTGTATAAGTTCTTTAATGACCTATGACCTAAGTGTAAATAGCCCAGATTTCAGGCCTATTCTTATATTTCTCTGCAATATGAGAATCTCCTAAATCTCCTTTCCAGTTGAGTTTAAATTACCCTAATTCCTATTACCATGATTATCCCCAGCAGAACAACATTCTTTTAACAGGTAAACATCATTGTAGCAGACTAATTCAGTTAATCTGTGCAAAACTAAAAATATCTATTTGTCCTTCCTTTTAGTTAATCCGTATTTTGTTTTCTTTAGATTTGTTATTCATTTTATGTAATCTTTTCCAAAATGTTCAATAGATATTTGTGGCTGAATAGATTCTTTCACATTTGAACAGGTTAGAGGTTCTTTTTTCCTGACTATCATGAAGGAAACTGCATTGTTAGGACTTTTATGCACTGAAATCTAATGTTAGAAACAGAGCGTTTAACCACTTATAGGCAAATATATATACTATATAGGCACTGAATTTGTTGGTCAAAAATAGGAAACTATAGACCTCTCAGAAAGGAAAGAGGTGTGGAACCTTACTCAAAACACTTCCAGGAGCTTCAGTATAACATTATATACTTCTATAGCATATAATAATTTTGTGTAAGGTGGCGTAACTCATCCAAAGACACTTGGCTGTACCTACACAAATACATGTTTTAAGAAGATACCTGTGATTCCTTGAAAATCTAAGCTAATGGCTATACACATAAAAACCATAATTTTTAGGTTACTTGTTAATGTTTATCTGTTTGGATAGCTTAGACAGCTCAACATGGGGGAAATTTGAGGTAGTTTTTTGACTGATGAGAATATGCATGATCTCAGCAATTTCTGGAACATGTTTAAAGATTCTGCTTTCCTGGAAATTAATGGTTGCAGCAGAAACATTCCATTGATTGATTTGGAGTGCAGGTCATGTATAACAACTTTGTTCTTTTACCCTTGAATGTTTAAAGCAAATGATATGAAAGGGTTTAATTTCTGATTTCTTCATAAGCCATAAATTTCAATCTCTCTTTCCATCCTGACACAACAAAGAGTTGTTCTCACAACTGTGAATGTTAGTCATATAATATGATGAGGGCCCATTTATAAATATTTAACATTCATCAAATGTTTCTTGAGTACCCAATATTTTCCAGGTAATGTGGCAGGTGTTTTCACTGCAGCAGAATGAGTAAGATCACCTTTGAAATTCCCTTATAATCATGTGAATCACTAACACCTCTTCTAACCAGATCCAGTTACAGCCACACTATCAAAGAGAAAGATCTGAAGTTGAACTCTCTTGATCACATATGGTTGGTCAAGGTTTTCCAGCTCAAGCTGGATTTGACTCTGGAACACAGCTACAAGGATTTTCTGTACTTGGATTTTCAACTTGGTTAATCAACTAGAGCAACTTTTACGTAGGTAACAGAGACTCAAAGGAAGGACTGTCGAGCAAGGTTTGAGCTGGGCACGTGAGTACCACTTAGTTTCCTTTTGTGAACACTCACAAGCATTCCAAAGCTATGCATAAACCAGCTGCCTTCAGAGCAATGCCAGACTTTCAGATATTCTGAGCTGAGAAGCTAACACGGGGAGAGAGAAAGACACCAAGAAGTCACGAAACACAGTAAGTGAGGCTCAGAGATTCCTTATTCCCTTGAAAGCGACTTTGGGTGTTCCTGGTAGTAGCAGGATCATAGACAAGGTCATTTTCACTTTGCATTCCATCCTCATTGTGTTCTGTGCATTGGGAACAAATTAGTAAGAGATGCCCCTCTCAATTGTAGACTGAGTTCAGATTGTTTATTTCTGCAAGTTTGTATTTTTTGCCATTGCAGAGGTCAGCCTTTGGCCAATGGATGGATGCCTGGCCTGTGAGGAATCCTAGGATGTTTCTGGGCGAGACCCTCTAAAGTGAGACTTAGAGTAAAGGCAGAAAATAAGAGTCCAAGAAGGCTCCTTGGTTCTAAGAGCTGATGTGGCAGGTGTAGTCAACGCTGCTGTTACTACTAACAGTTAACATGTATTGTTCATGTAGCGTCTGCCAGGAAAGATGTTATAGGCTTTATATTCATTACCTAATTTCTTAATCAAATATCTCTGGGAAGTGCTATTATGATAACTTGCTTCCTTTTTCTGAGGAGGAAACAGATTCAGAAAGCTTAAGAAGCAGGCTCAAGGTCACCAGAAATAGGGCATGGTAGCTCATGCCTGTTATCCTAGCATTCTGGGAGGCTGAGGCAAGAGGATCACTTGAGCTCAGGAGTTTGAGACCAGCCTGAGCAAGAGCAGGACCATGTCTCTACTAAAAATAAGGAAAATTAGCCGAGAGTTATGGTAGGCACCTATAGTCCCACCTACTTGGGAGGCTGAGGCAGGAGGATCGTTTGAACCCAGGAGTTTGAGGTTGTTGTGAGCTAGGCTGATGCCATAGCACTGTAGCCTGGGCAATAGAGTGAGACTCTTGTCTCAAAAAATAAAGAAATAGTACAACCAGATCCCAGCACAGTGGCTTGACTCTGGAGTCAGAATTTGAACCTAGTCCTGTTTGTCCTGACTTCTAGTAATATATAGCTGCCTCAAGGGAATATAATAAAATCCAAGAAAAAGATACCATGAAGTTTCTTATTTTTTTTCTGATAAATTTGCTTTCAGCTGGTCCACCTTCCCCCCATTCCTGAGAGTGTGTGGAATCTAATCCCAGTTGGGCTCTGGAGGTAGCTTATTTGAGGAGTATTTGGCACAGATTTGCCTGAGCATGGAGGAAAATCTCAATGTCAAAAAAGACATTTCCAGATCAAAGCTAAGGAGAGCTGGGGCCAAGGATGATGGGGCATTTGCTTCTAAGAATTCTTGGAATCCCAGAAAAAAGGAAATTAAAAGATAGGAAGGCAGGATTTCAAGCGAATGTGCTATTTATTATTATACTCTAAGACCAGAAAAGTGTCTTGAAAAAAAAAATAGTATATGTTAGATTAGATAAATGGAGGGAAAAAATATCTCTTTAGGTAAATACTTTGAATCCGACTCATAGTAAATTTTATCAACTCTTGCTGTGTGCAGCTTAAATTTTAAAAGTATTTTTCTTTAGTGCATGTACATTTTATTGCCGCCAGTGATGCTGATAAGCTAAGGGAGGATAAATAAAGGAAGAGAATCTATCGAGGTACATTTCAGCTCTGGCGCTTTTATCATTCCTTCCTTAATCATTTAATAAGTTTGACAATTAGGTTTATCTTTCCTTATGCTTTGAACAGTCTGGTGGACTGAAGGAAAAGCCAAAAAGCGTGGAGCAGGAAGGAGAGGAAAGAAAAGAAAGCTTGGAAAATCCACACGCTCAGCGAAAGGCTCCCAAGTGGGTTAGCCTGGCAGATTTCCTGCCTGTTTTTGTTCGTTACACCCCATTCAGATGCTCTCAAGGGCTCCCTTTTGGTCAAGTCTAGGACCTTTCTTGCACTAAACTTCCTGCATCAGCTTTCCTTTCAGTATTGATCATCTCCTCCATCCTCAAATCATCCCTTCTGTAGATTCCAAGCCCCAGAGCTTTCTTTCATCTAGGTCGAAGACCTGTACTCCTCTTTCAAATTTCCTCTTGAGCCTTTCAACTCTAAGCCATCTTACCTGACTTAGTTCCTGGTCCTGCTATCTCTAGAGATTCTCTCTTGAGAAAGTTCCCTAACCTCAGTTATTATTCCATAATATCATACCCATAATATCATCTTGTTGCAGGAAGATGAGGCCCAAAGGAGAGAAAGAACACTCAAACACTGTGTTTACAAGAGGAAGGGCTTTTTTTTTTTTAAATTAAATCATAGCTGTGTACATTAACACAGTCATGGGGTACAGTGTGCTGGTTCTATATAAAATCTGAAATATTTTCATTAAACTGGTTAACATAGCCTTCATGTCATTTTCTTAGTGATTGTGTTAAGACATTTATATTCTACATTTAGAAAAATTCACATGTACCCTTAAGAGGAAGGGTTTTATTCCAGCTCACAGAGAGATGGCAGACCAGAGTCCAAAAGGGCCATCCTCCCTGACTGGCTCAGTCTTCTCTTTTTATCCCCAGTCAAAGTTCCAGCCCATGGACATCTTTCTCATTGGTCAGTTTGAATCAAGCTGGAGAAGTGGGCTCAGGCTTTTACAGAACTGTGGACTTTTACAGAAGTGGAAGCAAGTATTAGTTTCCAGGTCCCAGGAAGTTAAGTTTCTACAAATTCCTAAGAGCTGAGTCACCACGGGGAGGACCTAGCAGGTGTATGCTTGAGGTGTCCTTGAGAAGACCTCTGTTCTCTTAGACCTCACTTTTTCTAGGTCTTCTCTCTCATCCTGAGCAGCCATCTTTCCAGTCTTAATCTAGGTCTGGATATCCAGCCAGCTTCTTCTGGCCAACAGGCTTCTGCTCATATCACTGACATTATTGGAACTTGGACATGTATGGAATTGAATTATTCCCCAATATTCTCCGGCTGCACTCTTGATACTCTTTTGAGAATTCATGGAGAACTGATCAAAGCAAATTAACTTAGTTAAATTTAATTTTTAAAAACAATTAGGCTCTCCTCCTCCCCATTGAGAGATTTGCTTTATTTAGTCACATTCATCAACCTCAAACAATGAGATTCAGAAAATAGGATGGTCACCCGGGAGGATAGATTTCAAATTGCCTTGAATGTAGGCTCCTAGATTTCAAATTGCCTTGAATATAGGCTCTGATTAGCAGCAGCTACAAGTGAATTAAAAAAAATGCAGTTCCTAAGATGTTTATTGAAAAATTAACATTAAAGTGACCCAAGTTTCCAAAAGTAGCCCCTACTATAGGAAAAAAGAAATAAAAAAAGTTATTGACTGGATATACATTGTTCTTTGTATCACTGTTGGGGGTGATGGGTTCTACTTTCCTGAACCTAGCTGGCATGTTTTAATTACTCAGCTGATCCAGAAAGTTCAACCAAGGCACAACAGTATTGAAAGCAAAAATGAATGGAAACTGAGAATAAAACTGGAGCAGCACTGGCAGTGTGGATAGACAGCAAAGTAACATGCACATGTTTCATTGCAACAAAGAGAACTTTTATTTAAGAAGAACAAAGAAGGGCAGTGCCTGTGGCTCAAAGGAGTAGGGCGCCTGCCCTATATACGGGAGGTGGTGAGTTCAAGCCTAGCCTTGGCCAAAAACTGCAAAAAAAAAAAAAAAAGAAAAGAAAAAAGAAATTGATTTTAAAAAAAAAGAACAAAGAAAAAGTTTAGAGCACTCCCAAAGAGTTGGAAGTGGGTCCCTCTCATGATGGAGAAAAAATGAGAAACCCAGAGATGCAGGGCTGTAAATATCCGTGTTTGAAATTGGTGGCCAGTCATTGGTCTCCTTGTACCACTAGGCATTATCACCCTTATCTGTTGGTTGAGTGGTGAATGATCCTATGGACCTCCAGATTTCCTTGTTCCCCAGGCCAGGTTTTGCTCCCATCCCCTTTGAATCCCCCTTTTTTGTGTCTCTTTCCAATCACAAATTCCAAGAATGTAAAGATAATGGGTAAGGCAGCAAGTCAGGAACAAGATGCCTTTCAACAGTTGCTCTCAGAGGTGGAGATTGTGGTGACTCACACGTGATCCCAGCATTTTGGGAGGCTGAAGTGGGACCCAGCAGTTTGAGACTGTTGAGTTTAGCAATCTAATCTTGTTCTGTCTTCTTGGTCCTTGGTGTGCTCTTGGCAGAAGAATGACCAGACACACCAAAAGCAAGACAAATGTGAAACAAAGTTTATTGAAGAAGAGAAAGATGGGCTTACAGAGCAAGAGCATGATACAGGTTTTTAGACCAAGATGCATTTGCCACAGACAATAAAGGGGCCCCTTGTGTTGACAAAAATGGCCTTGGCTATGGTCTGGGTTCTTGTTTTATAATGTATGGATTGGATCCTCCTCATGGTTCAGACATCATCACAGAACCACTTTGATGGACAGTTGGGAGTCATATGACCAAGTCTTCCATTGCATCAGACCTCTGAAGAGCCTTTCTGAAAGCCCATTTGTGGGGGGGAGTGAATTGCAAGGCAGATTTAAGCTACTGATTTGATAATTAGCCTTAAGGTTATTCTGGGTCACCTCCCAGACTCTATTGTACCTGTACTGCTTTGCCTGTGGCTGGGGAGTCCTCCAGATTCTTTTGTGTTGGCTTACTAAGTTCTGCTTGGTAGATTTGTAGGCATTCCCTCCTCCCCCAGGAATTATATTTAAAATGATTTGGGTCAGGTCTTGTTACAGTGGGAACTTCTTTCCTGAATATCCCTGAAATATATTGAGATATAAGGAAGGAGAAGAAAAGTCAAATTTTCCTTTTGGTGGGTCTGTCTGGTTATGCAGAGGGAGAGCCCCTTCCAAAGCTGTTGATCTCTAAGGCCCTTCAATTCAAAATACTGCTTGTACCAAGGAGTCATGTTTTGGGGAAAAATTTCCTAAACTCCTTCAATATATTCACATTCAGTATCTATTCTCGAGTAGGCAAGTAGAAAGCCGTTTTCTCGAATGTCTTTTTCCTAGCCTTTTTGTTTTTATTTCGTGAGAAGAAGGCCTCCCTTTAAATCTTAAATGCTGGCTCACATGGAAACTCCAAGATTGACTGTTTTATATCTCACTGATTAATTGTGCACATTTTCTTCTTTCATTAATGCACAATATTTCATTGATACATAAAATGTATGGGGTACTTGTGATATTTTGTTACGTGTATAGAATGTGTAATGCTCCAGTAGGAGTATTTAGTGTGTCATCACCTTGAATATTTATCATTTCTGTGTGTTGGGGACATTTTAAGTCCTCCTTCTAGAGGAATATCCTATATACTGTGGTTCACTATAGTCATGCTACTTTGCTATTGAACATTAACTTACCCCTTCTATCTACCTTTATGTTTGTGCCCAGCAATCAACCTCTCTTCATCCTCTTACCACACTCACGTATGACTGAACCTAACTGGGATCTGCTCACCTGGCGCAGCCACATCAGACACCAAAGCTGAGAGTTATAGCTCAGAAAGGGACTATATTTTCAGGGGTCCATGTAAGGAGAGCAAGATGCTAATGCTTAAAACTTGAGCTCGCTGATGTTTCTGCAGGGCTGAGGGGAAACTCGCCCTTTCCCTCTGAAAAGCCACTGAAAGATCAACTCACAAGGCAGATTAAAGAGAGAAATATTTATTTCTAAATACCATGAGTGCATATTTCAAGGATGGTAAGGTACCTTTATTACTGCCTTTTAGAAAGGACAGGGGAGAAGTGGATTACAGGGGTAGCAAGTGGTTGCAAGGGAGGATGAATAGATGCGGGAAATAGATTGACTAATAAGTCAACCTGAGAGACGGGTACTGGGTTTAAAATGATTTGGGTCAGGCCTGCTTGCATTCTCCATTTTCTTTCCTGAAATATATTGAGATAACAGGGAGGGGAAAGGAAGTCAGTCGCCCCTTTTGATCTTTCAATCAGTTCAATCTGGTTTATGCAGATAGAGGAAAACCCCCTTCTAATGCTTCCTGGTCTTGAATGGCCTTTAATTCAAAGTATTCTTTATACCAAGGAGTCATATTTTGGGGTGAAATTTCCTTAGTTCTTTCATCTCGTAAGTTGGGGTTTTTGTAGGCAGGGGGATATTTCAGGCAGGCAGAACAGCAAATCAATGCACAGAGGTGTCGCTGCCCAGCCAGGGTCATCTTCCCACTGCCCCAGAGAAAGCCAGTACCCAGAGGTAGTAGGGTTTACAGCAGAGAAAGAGTTATTGTGCATGGTGCTAAGTGGAGAGAGGAGAGCAATTTCTCAAATCTGCCTCCCCAAGAATTGGAGGGACAGGGTTTTTAAAGACAGTTTGGTGGGTAGAGGATTAGGCAATCAGGGTCTGCTAAGTGGTTGGTTTCAGGATAGAACCATCAGTCCTTTGGATGGGCCGCAGTCTGGGTGGGTCAGCCAATCCTACTGGAATGTAGTTCTTCAGGGAGTCCAAGACCAGTTGAGTCAGTCATGATCTCATGACTCAGTTCCTTGGTCTCGGTGCTCAGGTCCCTGGAAGATGTCTCAAAAACTGGCGCTAGGTTTCAAACAGGTGATATTATTTACAGAGGAAAGTTAAAAAATCTTTGTGGCTACCAGCTGTGTCCACGAGAGTAGCAATTATAGAGAAGCAAAGGAGGGGACAGTGACTGACCATTATGAAGCAAAGGAGGGGACAGTGGCTGATTATTATCATTCAGGTAAGCCTGCTCCTTCACAGGGTCTAATAATTATTATTTTAGCTAGGCCGGTTCCTTTACAGAATTCTGGGGCCCTTTCTTCAGTTCTTGCCTTGCACCCCTTCATCAATTTGTAAGGACAGCTTTAGAGGTTATACATCTGTCTGTTCCCCAGAGTGGGATATCCTGAAGTTGGAGGGGGATGTAGGTGAATTCAGAGATCCTTGGAATGTTATGATGGGTGTGACGGGCCCCTCAGGGGGATATTTAAACACAGAATAGTGGTCAGAATTCAGTTCCTCAGTCACTTCTTATCTGGAAAGCAACTACGGAGCACATGTCAAGGCACCACCTTCTCGTTTCCACAGGGGGCCAGAAGATCTTATAACTCTGGTCTGCTGGGATGCCGCTGTTCTCATGAGGTAGCTCACGTCCTCTTCAGGACTGGCCAGGTGTTTGGACTGTCCTCGGAAGGAACACAACATTTTCCTTAATTGTCATGCTCAGGGGTCTCTGTTTGGTTTCACACACACCGTTCCCAGGTCTGATAGTGATCATTCTACTTTCTACCTGTGAGATCAACTGTGTCAGCTCCCACATATGAGTAAGAACATGCGAGGTCTGTGTCTCTGTGCCCGGCTTATTTCTCTTAACACAATGACCTCCAGTTCCCCCCATGTTGCTGAAAATGACTTTATTTTGTTCTTTTTTAATGGCAAGATAGCTTTCCATTGTGTAAATGTTCTTCCTCTGTTTGTCAACTGATGGACACTCAGGTTGATTCCATCTCTTTGCTATTGTGAGTAGTGCTTTGGTAAACTTATGAGTGCAGTCATCACCTGGATATATTAATTTTTTTCCTTTGGATAAATGCCTGGTAGTAAGATTGCTGAATCTTACAGTTCTATTTTCTATTTTTTGAGAAATCTTCATGTCTAGGTGTATTGCCTCAGCCAGGTACAGTACCTCACGCCTGTAATCTTACCACTATTGGGGGCTGAGGCGGGTGGATTGCCTCATCTCAAGACAAGCCTGAGCAAGAGTGACACCCTGTCTCTATTAAAAATAGAAAAACTAGCTGGGCATTGTGGTGGGCACCTGTAGTCCCAGCTCTCTGGGAGGCTGAGGCAGGAGGATTGCTTGGCGGATTTGCTGTATCATCCTTCTTCTGTCCTAACACTCTCTTCTGTCAAGGCCCTGAATGAACAAAGTATTAGGGTTGTGGAAGCACTTTATGTCTCAGAAAAGTTATAAATGAATTGGCTTGTTTGGGAATCCAACCCTGATGTTCGTTTCAGGAACACTCTGAAGACCATGAGAAAATGAAGTTAATCTAGCTTTGGGGGCCTGGGACAGGAGACCAGTCCAGTCTCCTTGTATTTCCAGAAGGCAGGAGTTAATTGAGGGCAATAAAAGCTGGGTTTTCCATTAGATCAAATTTCTTTCAATTTTCCCTCACCACAATCCCCTCTGGGGTCCCCACAGGCCTGCTTGAAGATCAGATGAACACCAAGCTGTGATGTCTGGGGACCTACTAATCTCAGGTATTTTTAACTGATGGCTTTTCCTGACCCTATGATGTGCCTGTTTCACAACAGAGCTCCCCTCACCCAGTCTCCATTGCTCTCCAAGCCTCTCTCCTTAAGTGTCAGCTTCTCTTAGAATGGAGGGCATTTGTGCTGACTCCCTGGCTCCTGGTCTGTCCAGTGATTTAGATGTCTTCACAAGGTAGGTGGGGGAATGTCTTCTCAATGAGCATAGAAGATGTGGGAATTCAAGCAGAACCGACACAAAATGCTAGAGTTCCCAGTTTTATTTGCCAAAGGAGAAAATTGCTTCAGTTTTTAAGACTTTTTTGATCAAATGATTTTAAACACAAAATTACAGAAAACTTGATTTCCAAAGCATAGCTTCTTGGTGCATGAAGCTTAGACCGCCAAATAAATTTTTGTCATTCACAGGCTTCACCCCAAGATGAATTTGTCTCCTAATAAATTATCGACAGATCAGGCGCTGTGTAGGGACAGAAACATGACAATGTCTTGGTCTTTGATGCTTCAGTTACATTTGTTCTGCAGATGATTTAATGAAAATGGTAGCAGAGTTTTCTTGGAGGGAACTGCACCTTTTAAATACGGAAACATAGTTGTGATCTATTCTTCATGTGAAAGTGTGAGCGATTGTAAATTGGTTTCATTATAGCACTGAGTACATTGGATACATGATCTACCTCTTTATGACTTAATAAAAGATAAAAATAAATAAATATGGAAACAAAGGATTCCTTTGCTAAGTTTTACCTTTGACAATAGGCTGTAGAAAATGCTGTGTCAGCCTTCAGGACTAAGCCAAGCAGTATTTTTTTCTGTCAAGGGATTAGAAGTAAAGTGTTGTGATAAAGGCGAAAGGGGAATAAGAATTTATGAAAGCTCATTTCATTGCTGAACCTTCTTGTGGGTGTACAGGAAGGGAATTGGATTGATTTTAAAGTTGCATACAATAAAACTTTCTTAGGAAGAGCATTAGTTGAAAGAGAGGCTCTCATTGTACAAATCCTGATGGTATTCTGTTAAAAAAAAAAAAAGTTGTTTCCCATTACGTTTTGCTTGGAGGTGTGGCTTGAATTACACCTCTTTTGTCCCATATGTTTTTTGAGTTGGATTTTGCAGTTGTTTTGTTAGTTATTGCAGTGCTGTGTTGGAAAGGATTATCCTTAGGAGGAAGTTATCTGATGGGTAATATGAAATTTCAGTTGTTGTAAGTCCTAAGCCCACACATACTTTGTCTTTTCACTGTTTTCTTGCTGGGAGACCAGGAGTGTGCTCCTTGTAAGCAGAGTTACATTGAGCCACATTTTTACAGATGGACATTTTGGGTTAGCTGTGAGCTGATAAGTTTTCAAAGCATAAAGTCCAGAGAGGCCAGGAAGGACTTTGGAGTTTAGTGGAGGGAAACAAAGATTCAAAGACTATTCTGATTTGATCTCAGATTATAATTTCCTCTGATGTCAGGAGATTTATTTCTTTTCATCATTTACTTCCTTAATCTTTGGTGGCATTTGAACTTTCCTAACACAAAGCTGGTACAGAATTCTTTTACAGTTAATTGAGTAGAAAATCTATTTATATATATATATATAGACACATATAATATATATATATATATTTCCTTTTTGCATGACTAATCTAGAAAGTCATGACAAAGTTATTTATGTGAATAGTCAATCTAAAAATGTTACTCTTAGTTGATTTTTACAATGTATATTTTAAACTTTCCCTCCCCCATTTCCCAGAAAAATTAGAATCTGAGCTAATACCTTTCATGCAGTCTAGAGTCTAGGATTATTTCTTTCTGTCATCTTTTGAGATTTAAATACTTTTTCTTGCTATTCATAATGAATCAATCCGTGTTTTAAGTCTCACTCTATATCACATTCATCAATCATAACGCATACTTAAAAAAATTAAGTCATAGCAGTTGATTATTTATTTGGCTGGCTTTCAAAGTAATAACATTACAAATTCTTCAATTGCTTAAGTTTTCTAAAATGAAGCCAAGAAGAATCTAGAACGGGAGCCACTGACATCACCGGCTCTCAACTCGCACACTTTAGAAAGGAGAATATTAAGCATAAAGAGAGTCTTATATGAAGTCACAGGACTTAACTATGGCAAAGAGATGAGAGAGAGAGGAATTTTGGACAAATTTAAAAGGCAGCATTTCCCAGTTGACTAGCCAAGGATCCCTTTGTTGACAGAGCACTGGGCAAGCCTAATGTTCGTCCACTATACAGAAATATTCTTCCTTAGCTTGTCCTACACTTGAACCAAAATATGTTATTTTTTACTAAGTGAAACAATCTTAATGACTTTAATTTTTTCATGCTATTGGCATTGTTGGTCTATGCATAGAGCAAAAGATATAAAGATGTAGGGGAAAGGGGAACTTAGAACACTGATGAGATGACATGTATGTACATGGACGGCAGTGAAAATCTTTGAGATTGTTTTTGTCTTGGCTCTTCAGGACATCACGTAGTTCGATTCTTAAAAAGGTAGGAGGTAAGGGAGGGGGAGACTCCTTAACTCTCAATAGGTAAGCGATAAAATGAAAGCAGACAGATTAGAAATGCTTTGTGGCGAGGAGGAGGAAATTCTTAAATGACGTGGATATATATAATTACTAGACTGAACAGGATTCATCAGGCTTGCTATTGTCCCAGGAGCCTGTTAGACTGTAAGAGCTGCGAGGATGGAGCTTTCCATTGGTTGTACCACCTGTATTCCCAGCACTCAAATAATGATTTGCACAACATAAATATTTGGTGAAGAAAGCAATTTAGTTTATTATATCAACCACTTAGTATTTAATTGAAAAGATGATGCAGACACACATTTAAAAATGTAAACCTGAGCAAAGATTATACAATGAGAAGTTATGGTTACTCTCTCTCTTAAGACTTCTGGGCTGCCACTTTCAGTTCTCTCCACAGAAGCAGCCACTGTAACCAGTTTACACAATATTCTTCAAAGATATCCTATGTATAATTAAGCATCAATAGACATATGTGTATAGAGTGCATCCATAAAGTTCATGTACAATTTAAAATTGCATACTACTTTAAATTGCACATGAACTTTATGGACACCCTGTATATGGATATGATTACGTGTACCCATGAAGGCACACTATATAGACTGTTCTACACCTTGGTTTTGGTTCACTTAATAGCTATCTTATGAATATATTTTGAGATTTTGAGAGTTACTTTCCAACAACGAACACTTATATGTCATTGATTTTTACTTTTCATTTATTTTATGATTGAAGTTGACTGTCTTGCCCCCCCCTTTGTTTTTGACACAGGGTCTTTTTCTATTACCAGGGCTAGAGTCCATGATGTCATCATAGCTCACTATAATGTCAAACTCCTCAGCTTAAGAGATCCTCTTGATGTAGCTTCCTGACTAGTTGGGACTATAGGCACCTGCCACCACACTTGGCTAATATTTAAATTTTTTTGTAGAGTTGGAGAGGGTCTCACTTTGTTGCCCAGATTGATCTCAAACTCCCCGTCTCAAGCAGTCCTCCTGCATCAGGCTCCAACTGGAATTATAGGCATGAGCTACTATGCCTGACCTCTTTTTCTCTGTTCATAAGCCATTTGTGTTTCCATTCTATGGATAACTGTCTTAAGTTCTTTGCCAGTTTTTCCATTGGTTTAATAACCTTTCATGACTACTTGGTAAGAGATCTTTATATAGTCAAGGAAGGAAATCACTGTCATATACATTGAAATATTTTTCCCAGTTGATCATTTCTCTTTTGACTTTGTGTGGTATTTCCACTTCCATGCAGAAAACCTCCCAAAACATTTAAATGCAGTCACATTCACTAATCTTTTTGGAATTTGGGTTTTGTGTATTGCTCAGAAAAGTCTTCTCACTTCCAAAAAGAAATACATTTCCTTATATTTACTTTTCATAGTTTTATAACTTCATTTTATGTATTTAAATGTTTGCTTCACCTGCAATTTATGTGTTAGATGAAAGCTAGCTCTATTAGATGTGTTCCAGATGCCTAGCCAATGGAGTAAGCCACATGCCCTTAGTGGTTTGAAATGTCACCTGTTTCATATTTAAAATTTCAAAGTATTTAAGCATTCATTTAAAAATATTAACTTTGTTATAAAAAATTTCAAACCTATAAAAGTAGATAAAACAATAAGATGAAATCCGAGTATACCCATCATTTGGTTCCAAAATTTTCAGCATAATCAATCTCTTCTCCTCTTCTCCTCTCTCTCCACATTATTTTGAAGAACGTGTTTCATTTTGAGATATTCCAGTGTATCTATTTTAGTTTGTGACCTCCCAGAAGCAAACACTGAGACAAAGATTTGAATGCAAATCCTTTCTTTGTGAACGCCACCCAGGAAGTGGGAAAATGAGGGAGAAGAGGGAACGAAATGTGTAGAGGGAATGTCAAAAAGTCTGTTACCAACAACTGTGGCTTCATCCTGCTGGGAAATGAACGTACGCCCCAGTGATATACACTCCCTGTTCCCAAGGGGCAAGGAAAGTGGGATATGTAATCATGAGCCCTCAAAGGCGTTGGCTGAGGGCTGTGTGGAGTAGGAATGAAGTGGATGGATGTGAGAATTCCTCAACACTTCCAGGCCACTGTGCTTGTGAGGACCAGAGAAGGCCTCAAGTAAAGGTTTCCAGGTGCTCGGAGTTGGAATCTGGGCAAGCATCCAAAGCAATGGTAACAAAGCCTGCTAATATCACTTAAAATAAAGCAAAACCACACTATAACTATCACAACTAGAACAATTAACAAAACTCCACAATAATGTCAGACTGTGTTCAAATTTTCCTAATTGTTTCACAAATTTGTTTTGGTTATGCCGTTTGTTAGTTTGCATTAGATTTCAGTGCGGTCCATATATTATTGTTTCAACATAATCAATCTCTTCTCTTCAATACCTCCTCCCTCTCTGCATTATTTTGAAGAACTTGTTTCATTTTGAGATATTCCAGATATTTTAAGTTTTAAAATTGCTTTTAATTTATGGGGTCCTCACCTCTTTTTAGAGATTATTTCTAAACACATAGTTTTTGCAAAAGAGGAAAGTCATGGGAAAAAATAAATACAAATGAATTTTAGGGGGCCTAAGCAATACCCATTCCCCAATTTTCTATCATTTTTGGATGTAAATAAATTTAAAGGAAAAGCTTCTTGAGATTTTTCTCTTTCAGATTTCCTTAATTGTTTTCTCTTTTATATATTTTTTTTTTATTGTTTGGGATTCATCAAAGGTACAAAGAATTAGGTTACACGGATTGCATTTGTTAGGTAAATACCCTTTTATAATTGTGTTCCGCCCCTAAGAGGTGTGCCATACACCGTGACTCCTCCCCTCTCCCTGCAGCCTCATTCCCCTACCACCTACCTTTTATGAGCTCATCCACTGCCTTTCTATTAGAAGCAAGTACATTCGATTCTTGCTTCTCCATTCTTGTGATGCTTTTCTAAGAAGAATGTGTTCCAACTGAATCTTTATCCTTCTTTATCAACCTCTCAAGTATTACTTTATAATCTCTTCTGGCTTTTTAAATATGATAATAACAGCTAACATTTACTGAATATAAATAAATGTATCAAATATCTACTAAGCTCTTGACACGATTATCATATTTAATCTTAACAATAGATCTATTAGATATATAGCTCTATTTTACACCTGGTAAACTCATGCAAAAAAGGTAAGTAATCCAACTCACGTGCAAAAATACTCCAACTCACAAGCACGTTTTTTTCATCCTACCTAAGGCTCTTTTTCTTTGTATTTTCCTGTTTTGAGAGAAATATATTTTTCTACAAATATATATTGTACATCTTCCACCCAAATTAGTGTCTGTGAAAGATACCCAAGAGTTAAAAACTACATCATAATCTTAAAACCAAATGACACCAAGAGATAGGATATGCACCGGCAAATAGAGGAAACTGAAAACAAGTGCAAAACAACAGTCTTTTATGAATTACAGAGTCCTCAGAGCAAAAAGAATGATGATCAGTGTGGTCAGGAGCAGCCACCAAAGGTTTACAAATATCTCCATGTGGGGTTTTCTTATTGGCTTAAGTGCTAGACCTGTGGGCTGACTTCTGCCACTTTGACTCGAGGGTAAAAACCATGCTACCTTCATGTCTACAAAGTCACAGTTCTCTGGCTTTTACTTTCTTTGATGCCCAGAATGATGAATTATCTTACCCCAGGTCACAGAAGCAGTCAGTGGGAATAGTGAAGAAGACAACGTGGCTGGCTCATTACCTGGGTCTTCCGTAGGTCTTTACGCAGCAATGCTTGATGGTCTTTCAATGTCTAGGTCTCACATGTTTTTATTAAGATATCCCGAAGTAGTGTTTGAAGATAGGGTAAGGGCAGGTTAAAAATAATTTTATTTTCCACTAAGTTTTTGCTGCTATATAGAAATATAATTGAATTTTTTTATATTAATCTTTTTCCTATGGCCATGCTAAATTCCATGATTATTTCTATGTGTTGTGAGGCAGATTTGGTAGGATTTTCTACATAAGTTTTTTTTAAAAAATATGTTTTATATATATATATATATATTTTTTTTTTCTTTTTTTGGCTGGGGCTGGGTTTGAACCCACCACTTCCAGTATATGGGGCTGGCGCCCTACTCCTTTGAGCCACAGGCACCGCCCTGTAATATTTTTTACAAGGCAGTTTTATGTCTTCTTTTCCAAATCTTTAAGTCTTTGTTTCTTTTTTCTTTTCTTACATTGGCTATTATTGCCAATGTACAATAATAAGAGAAGTAGTGAAATCAGACATCATCTTCATTATTCTTAACCCTAGGGTGTGTTTAGTATTTTACCATAAACTTTGTCTCTATTTTGTCTGATAACTTTGTCTCTATTTTGTTAAGAAGTTTTGTGATATTAGCTTTAAGTTTTGGGGGGGTTTTTTTGGTAGTTGATCTTTTATCTCATGAAATCCCCTGATATTCTATTCTTACTTGCATGCCTGGATGGTTTTTGTTTGGCTAGGTTCTTTTTTTTGTGGACAGGCTATCACTTGCTCAGGCTGGAGTGCAGTGGCATGATCATAGCTCACTGTAACCTCAACTCCTGGGCTCAAGTGATCCTCCCACCTCAGATTAGGAGTAGATAGATCTTACAGGTACACGCTACCACACCTGGCCAATTATAAATTTTCTTGTATGACAATATTTTTACATTGTTACCCAGGCTTGTCTCAAACTCCTGGCTTTCAGTGGTCTTCCCACCTCAGCCTCCCACAGCACTGGGATTACAGGCCTGAGCCTCTGTGCCTTGTTTGTTTGGTTTTTGATCATAAATTCATTTTGATTCTGGCAAATGTACTTTCTATATCTATTGAGTACATGTATAATGATTTACATATATGTATATATGATATATATATATATATATATATACACACATATATTTACCCCTTTATGAGTTTTACCCTTTTATTCTCTTAAAATGTTAAAATCATGCAGTTGTCCCCTTTATTCTGTTAAAATGGTGATTTACATTGACTAGTTTTCAGATGTTAAGCCTGGGACAAACTCCAATAGTCATGACAGAATATCCTTTTTATATATTGCTAGATTAACTGTTTCTATTTTGTTAAGAAGTTTTGTGTCTGTATTCATGAGAGATACTGGTCAACAATTTTCTTTTCTTAAAATGTGTGTCCATTTGGTATCAGGGTTCCATTCTCCTCATAGAGAGAGTTGGGAACTATTTTCTCCCCTGTCTCCTAAAAGGTTTCTGTAAGGTTCCTTGTTCTCCAAGGGTTGAGAAAGAAATTTAAATATGTGTATCATCCCATTTCCTGAGATGTTTACCTACTGTATAATAAAAGTTCATGAGTAAAAATATTTTGTAGCATCTATAGATTATATTTATCTATATATTGTGATTACTCATCTTCTCCTAAAATTGGCACAGATATTTGAAGCATCAGAATAGTAATCCAAAGGCAACATTTATCATGTACATATATTTTTGTTTGAGCAATATATAGCACCTAGGAAGTTCTTCTCTGGGTAGGTACAGAGTGTTCCAAAAGCTGCCCATGAAGTCACAATCCATAGGGAAAACGGGAAATTGTTGCTGCATACATCTTTATTTATAAAGTATTCCCTACTAATTTTTACAAAGAGGTGGCCAATACATAGAGATTATTTAGTAAAATTTTGTAATGAATACTTTGCAAATAACGCTATATTTAGCTACAGTTTCCCCTCTGTGGTGACTTTAGGGGGGACGTTTGGAAACAATCTGTGGTGTGTGACAGCCAGCTTTAAGCACCTTTTTGTATTGTTTCATAACCTAGAATATCTAAAAATAAAATGTCTAAAAATCTATTGTACTGCTTTTCTTTTTTGGCAGTTTTTAGCCAGGGCTGGGTTTGAACCCGCCACCTCCGGCATGCGCCCTACTCCTTTGAGCCACAGGTGCCACCCTCTATTGTATTGCTTTTTAATCAGTGTAACAGGAAATAAGAATATTAAGATTTATTGAAATTCACAAATGCACCAATATCTTTATTAAAGCTGGGTTTTCTAAAGATTTTCTTCAGGATCGCTGAGGCCGATTTCACTCAAGTCTCATCTCCTTTTGTTTTCTCCAATCACTGTTTTTCCAGAGTGCAATGAGCCGTGGAGTGGCCAAAAGAGAAACAGGGAAGAAAAAAGAAAAAGCAAGTTCTTAGACACACAGCGAAAAAAGTAAGTGTTGAAATAGTTGAAAACAGTCGATCCTTTTCTTTTTGCTTCATTGATACCTGTGAACTGCAGTGACTTCCAGGATTGAGGCAGGTCACAGGTGATGTGGCGACCCCCAGGACTGAGGCAGGTCACAGGTGATGTGGCAACCTCCAAGACTGAGGCAGGTCACAGGTGATGTGGTGTTTCTCGGTTTTGTTTTCTTTCCTTCTCACTTTGTTTTGCTCTTGCTTAGATAACAACAGATAAACAGACATGAGAAAATAGAGGTGGAGATTGAAACTCCAGACAACAGATGGTCAGATAAGAGCAATTTCTTCTAGATTAGTGTTCTCCAGGGAATATTCTCATAATTTATGCTTTGTATTTCTGGAAAAAAATATGTGTCTAAAGTATGATTGGCCTCTTTAAATAGGGGGAGAATTAGAACAGGTATTTAGGTTGTGATTTGGAATTCTATGGACATACAAATGATTATAAGACCTCTTGAAAGCCAAGAACTGTGTGTGTGTCTGAAAAGCAAACTCCTTAGCTGTGCTTTGGGAGCGTGAAATCTACGTTAGGCCTGGGTCAGCCAGCAGGGGCGCATCCAGACACAATCTTGCTAACTTTGAAGTGTCACCATGAAGAAATCAGCTGTTGCTTTTGGAGTCTTTTTTAAAATTTAAATATGATGTTTCCCCCTTCATATCTCAATTTGATTTGGTGCTTCTCAAACCCTGATAAAAACAAGACATGACACATACTTTGGTTAGGCTTGGACAAACAATGCCTGAGAGCAAGAGAGAACCTGAACTGGAGAAGGAGATGAGGAGCCAAAGGGCGGGGAGGGGCCGGTTTTTTTTTTTTTTTTTTTCCTTTACATGGAAAACATCTCAGGATGAGAGTGGAAACAATATTTTGAACAAGTATATTAAAAAATGTTGAGCAGGCACATTTTTCAGTCATGTTTTGATGAGAAACAGATGTAGATGCTGTTAAATCATGTCAAATATGAACTGCCTGTGCGCCCCGTGTATATGTATAAATATTTGACTACAAAAACAGTCACAGGAGAACTATTCTGGAGCAATCTTAGAAGCAGGAAACCGCAAATTATAGGTCTGAAATTTACCATGCGTGGTTTATGAGTCCGATAAGTAAAACCAAATGAAAAGATGCTGAAAGTTTTATAAATAGTTCAGGTTTTTTGTT
This sequence comes from Galago senegalensis, assembly GCA_963575145.1. Classification (NCBI taxonomy): domain Eukaryota; kingdom Metazoa; phylum Chordata; class Mammalia; order Primates; family Galagidae; genus Galago; species Galago senegalensis. Next base: position 5,900 of record CAUYTI010057221.1, on the reverse strand, counting down.
AAAGGGAGGGAAGGGAAGAGATTAGTAAGAACTTTAATATGCTTCACTCAAGCACAGTCAGTACATGCCGATAAGCTGTGTACAAAGAGTATTATGGTAGGACTTTGGTGATACATTTAAACTAAGGTATATTAGTTGTTATCACCTTGCACAGGCCAAACTACTGTGGAATCATAACCTATCTTCAATTAGGTTTTAAAGTCAGCATATAAGGCAAAAATTATATATATTCAGATTCATGCTGGAAAGTCCTCTTGGAAGTTATCCAGTTTAAGACAGACGTACAGAGGTCCGCTAATGCTGCCGCAGATGGGGCTTATCTTCTGAATGTTCCAGATGATGACATTTGCTTTTGATCATGAGCCACAGGAGGAAAAAGGCAATTATTGACATCAGGTGCATATTGTGTGGAAAATATATGTTGTTAAAACTGAAATTGCATTAGGATTGTAGGCAGGTAGAAATAAAAACAGGTTTGTGCCTTCCATCTCACCACTAATCTGGGGCACATATGTCTTGAAGGGAAGACTGGAATGATTCTGCTCCATTTTATATTTTTAATGGGTTTTCAAGTTAAAATTTTATCTCATCAAAATAATATTCTCTTATCACTTTCTGTGCTTTATTTTATTGAGGAATGGTCTTCATATAGTGAAATGCACAGGTCAAAATCTACCAAAATGAGCTGGGTCCGTCGGCTTATCTGTGAGGGAATGCCAACTCCGGAGGGGCTTGAGCTGTGTAGATGAAGGCTGTCGCCAGGCGACCAAGCAAGGAGACAGGAGTCACTCAAATCTTTCTCCCCAGCTGGCCTTACAGCAGATTTAAGGGAGGGGGTTTAGGGCTGCTCAGTGACTGGCAGAAAGGAAGAGGAATTTAGAAAACCCCGTGGGCTTGTCCCTTTGTCTCTTCATGCTGTGTCATGGGCCATATGTACACATTTGGGGGGTGAAGAGTTGGTATAAAACATGCAGATTGTGAACAAGTTACTTGTTCATCAGGTGGGCAAGTTTACCTGCCCAGGCTCCAGTCAGCTATGTTGGTTCCAACCTACTTCAGCCAATTTCAAAAGCAGAGGGCATTGTAACAAACAATTTCTTTACTTGAGTCCCACAAGACAAACTCATGATTTTTGTTGGTTCCCTGCTTTTTAACCCTGCAGTGCATGGTTTTGATAAATGCTGTGAGTTTTGATAATGCATGCATTCATGGAACACAACCATTACCTAGAAACAGAACGGTTCCCTTCACGCCCTTTGCAGTCAGTCCCACCATTCTCTTCTCCCCAGAGGCAGCCATCGTTCTGATTTCTTTCTCCATAGATTAGTCTTGCCTATTGCAGAACTTCACGTCAAAGGCATTACATGGCAGGGGACCTTATCTGGTTTCTTTTGTTTAGCATAATGAGCGTGAGGTTAATTTATGTTGTTGCATAAATTACTGGTAGTATTTCATTTCTATTTGTTGCTGTATATTTGATGGTTGGAATTTGTGTAGCTATTCCTGTTGATGGACATTTGGGTTGTTTCTAGTCTGAGGTGACTATAAATGAAGCAGCTATGAATATTCATATACAGGTCTTTGTGTGGATGTGTATTGTTCTTTCTCTTGAGTAAATACTAAAGAGCAGACTGGTGATCTTGGGGTATGGTGTGTTTAACTTCATAACAAATTACCAAACATTAAAAAATAAATGTTTGTGGGTTTTTGCACACCTAGCGGACATGTATGAGAGTTCTGGTTGCTCTGTATCTTAGATGTTCCAACAGTTCTAATATTTGCCATTAGAGTGGGTTCGTAGTGGTTTCTCGTTGTGACATAACTGCATTTTTCTAATGATTCACTTTGGTGAACACTTTTTTTTTTGGTGCTTCTTGGCCATTTGTAGGTCTCCTATTAAGTGTCTGTTTGGGTTACTTGCTCATTTTTAATTGATCTATTTGCCATTCTCTTATTGCCTTGGAGAAATTCTTTACATATTCTAGATATAAGTTTTTGACAACTATAATTTTATGAATATTTATCTCTATATTTCTGGCTTGCTTATTTTTTGTCACTTTTGAAAAACAGAATTTTTTTTTCTTTTAAGCTTAGTGCTTTCTGTATCTTGGGTAAGAAATCTTGACCTACCCCTAGATCACAAAAATATCCCTTCATATTTCCTTTTGGAACTTTCATGGTTAGATCTGTGAGGTAGTAATTGAAGTTACATTTTTTTCTTCATGTGAGATCCAGTTGTTCCAGCAGTATTCCTTTTATTTTAATTGACAAAAACTGTATATATTTATCATATCCAACATTTTGTTTTAAAATATTTATACGTTGTAGAAATGCTAAATCAAACTAAATAATTACATAATTATTCACATAATTATTTTCTGTGGTGAGAAAATGTAGAATCAGCGATTTTTCAAGAGTATATATAGTATGTTGTTATCAACTATAATCACCAACTTGAGCAGTGGCTCTCTTGAACTTACTCCTCGTGTCTAACCGAAATTTTATATCCTTTGTCCAACATTTCCCCTGTATCCTCCAACCTCTGGTAATCAATTTTCTCCGTCCGTGAGTTCAACATTTTAAGATTCACAGATTATTGAGGATTTGTCTTTCTGTACATGGTTTATTTCATTAACAAAATGTCCCGCTGTGAGCTATAATGCCATGGCACTCTACCCAAGGGGACAGCTTGAGGCTCTGTCTCAAAAAAAAAAAAAAAAAAAAGAAATGTCCCATAGGTTCATCCATGTGTCACAAAGTATAGGAGTCCCTTCTTTTTTAAAGGCTGCCTAGGATTCCATGGTGCATTTTCACCACATTTTCTTTATTCATCTGTTGTTAGACACTTAAGTTGATTCTGAATCTTGTCTATTGCAAATAATATTGCAATGTATGTGGGACTGAAGATATCTCTTCAAGATACTGACTCATTTCCTTTGGATATGTACCCGTAAGTGGGATTGCTGGATCGTGCAGTAGTTCTAATGTTAATTTGGTTTTGGAACCTCCATACTTTAAAATGGCTGTGCCAGTTTACATTCCCGGCAATAGTGCATAGCAGTTCCCCCGGGTTCCCATTTCTTCACATCCTGCCTGCACTTACGATTCACCTTTTTGATAATAGTCGTTCTAACAGGTGAGAGGTGATAGCATTGTGGTTTTTATTCGTTATTCCTCTGGTGTTTTACATCTCTTCTTCTGAGAAATGCCCAGCATTTCTGAGGCTGAAGTCCACTCATGGGTTTTAGAGAACTGAATGTAATAAGAGTTGGGGCAGTGGGAACAGAGTCTTTCACAAAGGTTGACTGAAGGAAAAGTGAACAACATAAGCACTGACTCAAGTAGCTTTGGCGAACAGGATATTTTATTTTTTATTACTTCATTTTGTTTTGTTTTGAGACAGTCTCAAGCTGTCACCCTGGTTAGAGTGCTATGGCATCACAGTTCACAGCAACCTCAAACTCTTGGGCTTAAGTGATTCTCTTGCCTCAGCCTCCCAAACAGCTGGGACTATAGGCACCCACCACAACGCCCAGCTATTTTGTTGTTATAGTTGTCATTGTTGTTTGGCAGGCTCAGGCTGGATTCAAAACTGCCAGCTCCAGTGTATGTGACTGGTACCCTAGCTGCTGAGCTCCAGGCACTGAGCCTGAACAGGATATTTTAAAAGGTGGGTGGGATTTAGGAATAATTCTGGATTGAGGAGAAAGAAAATAGAGAGGAATTGTCTAAAGGTACAGGGCAGAGAAGCAATAAGTGTCTCTTCTCCAAACATGGTGGAGGGATTGGTCTTCAGCAGGAAATGCTACATGGCAGATACATGAGGATGGTCCTTAACTCCTCTGTGGGTGGAGGGATTGGTCATTAGCAGGAAATGCAGCCTGGCAGATACATGAGGATGGTCTCTTAATTCCTCTGTGAAGAAAGGTAGGATGGTTGACCACAGGACAGCAGGGAGAATGTGCTGGATATGAAAATGGAAATAACTATTGGAGTCTTTCATCAGTGGATGGTGATTAGAGACACATCGTGAGCTCCTGTTACATTTCAGGTACTGTCTGGGGATTAGACGGTGATCCCTGCCACCACAGAGTTGGGGGACAGGCATTAATCTTGATTATGCAAATATATCCAAATTGGTGACATTGATAAATGATGTGAATGAGGGTTTCTGATGTTCTGAGACCATTAATGGGTAGTTTGATTCAGACAACCAGCTCAGAATATGTTATCTGGGAGAGATGGAGAAGTACTAAGTATATGATAATTAATTCTTGTTAGTTTTTCTTCTTAATTTAGAAATCACATTATTTAGAAGAGATAGTTATTTTAGCAAACATTGACCTTCCAAAACTTTTCTCATCTGAGATGACTTGACATGTTTTTAAGGGAAGTCCTTTTTTTTTTTTTGAAGAAAAACAACAAATATACATGTTTACACTTTTAAAATGAAAAAAAAAAAGGATTGTGTGACTCATTTTTAATAGATTGTCTTTGTGTTCTTGACTTGCAGATATTATACCCAATCACACATAATTTAAATTGAAAAAGTCTCATCCTGTATAAAACTGACAAATCAGAACCTCCTAAACCCACCTTATGAATAATCTAGACATTGCTGATGCTGATCCCCTCCCCACTGTACTGCAATAGGATCTAAAGTATTTATGATTCTTTTATAGTCCTTTCATACAATGTTTTTTTTCTTGCTTTTGTTTATTTTCCAGTGTCATTGACTGATTTTTTATTTTTTTATGAGACACAGTTTCAGTTTGTCACCTCCGTAGAGTGCTGGGGGATCCTATTCTGGGCTCAAATTCTTGGGCTTAAGCAATTCTCTTGCCTCAACCTCCCAAGTAGCTGGGACTACAGGTGCCTGCCACAGCACCCAGCCATTTTTTTAGAGAGGAGGTCTCACTCTGGCCTTGAACTCCTGAGCTTAGGCATTCCACCTGCCTCAGTTTCCCAGAGTGCTAGGATTGTAGGCACTTGGCCTCTAAGAGTGCATTTTAGAGTAGAGTAATACTTTTAACAGAAGGATGTGTTCTTTTAGTGTTTAGTTCTTTTAAAAGCAAATGTTAAAAAAGAGGAAGGGAGAATGAGCCGTTCTGTCTCTACCCCCCCCCCAACATTATGTCATTAAAATTGAAGAAGTTTAGCAAGAAAGAAAAACGAATCTGCTGGTCTAAGAGCAGACAGACTTATGCACCAGAAATCCTAGGACAATGTGAAATGAGCTGCTATAGTCAGGATCCGATGGGGACTTAGGAGGACTCACTAAGATGTCAGGCTGCTGATCAACAATGCCTCACTGAAGATGGTGACTATCCACCATGGTCTATATATTTGGCTGTTACCATGGTCCATATCGATAAATAAATAGCAAAATAAATGAAGGTAAGAAAGAATAGGAAACAAATAATTACTAAGCATCTGCTACATGTCTGATACCAACTGGGAAAATTCACAGAAATCATGTCACTTAATCCTCAGGACACCCTGGGTCCTCAGTTATATTGTAATCTCTCGATGCTTGAAAAAGCTGACGCTTGGAAAGAATCATCACTTCCCCAAAGTCCCTCCACTCACTGGAGGCAGAAGCAGGATTTCAATATGTGTCCTCTGTCCTCCCACCACATCGTGTGGTTGTAACTAAATGGGGCAAATAAAGTGACCAAAGAAGAGGAAGTGGGAAGACTTGGTGTCGCTGCCTCCGTGGTCGTGAGCGTGTGACTCAGATTTCTTTTTTTTTTTTTTCCTCTTTTTTTTTTTTTTATTGAGTGTTAACTATGTACATTGATACTCTTCTGGGGTACAGTGTGGGGTTTTCACATGCATTCTGAAATACTTCCATCAAACTGGTCAACACAGCCTTCATGTCATTTTCTCAGTTATTGCTT
>CAUYTI010057218.1:0-13129 GCA_963575145.1 Galago senegalensis | reverse complement strand
ATAAACTCTTGCCAACTGGCCTCATAAGATAGTGGCACCAGTCAAGCAGGGGAGGTTAGAACAAAATGATGAGTGTAGCAGTCATCAATTTAGTCCTTATACTTTACTAATGTTGTCATTATACCAGTCAATCTGGGAGGATTATTTTATTGAAGCTTGTTTTATTATTTGGTATTTTAAATATATTCACTTTTTAAATAAATAAAAATATAAAATATGGATGAAAACTTATTAATAAAAGTACAATAATTTTTTTTTGTAAAATTTGGATTCAGTTAAAAGGCTGAACTTAAGGACCTAAAAAGCCATATGTGGTCTTAAAGACACAAGAACCCCCTCCCTGAGCTAAGATCTTAGTTTAGAAGCAGTGCTATGACAAGATGATAAGTCTCAAGGCTTTCATTCCTGCCTCTTTCAATAGTATTATTTGAAAAACATATTTGTGAAGCCTGGCATTTAATTGGGCATGGAGGATTCAGTATAAAACAAGATAGATAAAGAACCTGACTTCATGAAGCTTAATTCTAATAATCTTTGGTTCATGAAAGTATTTAGTATATTTTTCCATCTACATAATTAATATAGAATGAGAGCTAAACCACGATACCAAGACGTCAGAATACAGTTGTATTATGAGCCTTACAAGCCTGGTTTCCAACAAATAGTCTTTCTTTAAAGAATACTTTTAAGTGCATTTGGCTCACAAAATGCTGAGCTGAACAACTGAATATCCTTGGCATGTAAATAGACATTTTGTGCAAAGATAAAACATTCAGACATTGAAAGAAACACATATTTTTCCATTTAATAGTCTTAAAAATGTCTTACTTGCACACAGGTCTGAATCTGTGTTGATTTCTATGCTCAGCGTGAAGCATAAAAACATGCTGTAGAGATTAAAAGTCCCACATGTGCAAACGAGCCAATAGATTCCACGTGGAAATGCAAAAGAAAGACCTTGAGATCCATCCCACAAACCATTTCTTAACGATTCTTTCATATTTGGCCGTGAGTTTACTATTCTTCTTGTAGTACATAATTGCAAAATACAATGACACAGTTTAAAAGTGAAAGATTGAATATCTAGATCACTTAAAGACCTTTCTCACACCTTTATTTTCACACTCTTACGGATCAGATATAAGTAACTACAATCCCATTTAGTTGCATTATCTGAATGGCTGTGCATATATTATCTTAGAATGACTTTCACATGCAGCATCTGGGATGTCTTCTACATGACGAAAATATCGACTGAATTCTAGACGACAAAGAGCCCCAAATAATGAACAAAACATAAGGCTAAGTTGCCAAGTTCTGTCTAAAGTTAGAATTCTGCCTTATTATTAAACTTATAATAACTAACAGAAAGATAAGTAGAATATTTGCTACGGGTAAAGTGATTACTAGTTAGATTTCCTTCTGACAGATAGTCCAAAGTGTCAGAATGTGAATACAAACTCAATTCATTTAGAAATACCTCTCTTTTAGCACAGCTAGCCTTCAGATTCTCTCTAACCCTCCTAAATATGAACTGAGGGTACGAATTAGTGATGATTTTATCAAAAAGAGTCAGATCATGGAATAGACCTGTCAAAGGAGATGTGAAAGGAATGATTCCTCTCACTGTAAAGAGGAGACAAACCCTGTGGTTGACCCATGGTCACGTAGCTGGTGATCCATGGAATAAAATCTGCTTAGTGCCCTTTAATGACTAATTCTGTGTCTGTCTTTTCTACAGCATCACAGGTAAGATAAAAATTATTTCATTCCTTTGGTCTCATACACTTAGGACACGAGAGACATTTTATGATGATTATCATAATAGTAAAAAGCCTAACATACATACATTATTATATATATTACATATATGTAGTTTACTATATGTGACATTAGTTAGAAATTTCTCAACTTAAAAACTGTGTTTCTGCTTCTAGTGACCAAATCCATTATATAAAGATACTATCTGAATCATCTTTTCAAAGTTATGACATTAGACAATCATATTAAGTTGCACCACCAAGGTGTATAACCATTGTCTGGCTACCTTCATCCTATTTAGAGCACATTTTGTCTGGTAGATGAGTTTTGACAGGTGCTTTCAAGTTCTTGTACTTCCCGAGTCAAATTTAATGCGTTTCTAAGAAAAACTTTAGACTTTCTTGTCTTATGTTATGCTCTTATGCCTAGTCACTGCCATTAGATAAATCCGGGTCATGAGATTTGAGCTTTCCAAAAAAATCAAATATCAATGTGTTGCACTTGTATTCTACTTTTTGAACTTAAAATTTCACTCTGATTTTTATCCTTGAAACACCTGGTGCGTGCACTGACATTGCATCCCATCTGGTTAGGAAAAAAATGTTAGAGCTAGTCTTTTCCAAATCTTACCTAGCATAGGAAATTCAGGAGTCAAGTACAACACAACTGATAGAAACATTATTTGCCTCTCATTTATCTCAGATAAAGCATCATCTAGTGTCAATGTTTCTGACAGAAATAAGTCACATTGATGCTGAACATATTTTCCAAAATCTATTGGTCAACATTTCTTTGGAATAGACTGATCACTTTTTAAATAATGTCTTTGCCAATATATGGTTCATGGACAGAAAAGAGGAAAAAGAGAAAGGGGAAGAAAAATTCCACTAATGATGACAATGGCCATCATTTACCGTGTGTTTACTATGAGTTATTTCTTATTGAAGAATTTGAACCAGATAGTACAGGACGTGATTTACCTTTATGTGACATTATGGTAGCCGCTACAGGAGGACAGAAAAGAAAGGGGTAGATCTAGACAAGCAGGGAGAAATGTTTCAAGGTCTCTGTTATAGTCCAGGCATAACATACTGATAACGCTTAACCAGAATGCAGTATTGGAAATGGAGAAAATCATAGGTAGTTTAGATATCTACAAAATAGTCTATGGAAAGGAGACTCTGGTTTTTGCTTAGAGCAACAGAGTAGATTGTTGTGCTATTCAATGCAAGGGTGTGTCTAGGGAGGAACTTATTTATACATGGGAGAGCAGAAAGAGGTTGGAGAGGAACATCTACTGGTTTGGCCATTTTGCCTATGTGGGTTTAGAGATACTTGTTATATAAATCATGGTTAACAAGCTGTCTTTCCAAATACCATAATTCTACTTTGTCAGTCACAATTTTCTTAATAATTAGAATGGTAGCAAATTCTCTTCATTTCTGCTGCGTGACGCTGTGTCTGTGCCTCAGGAGTAACTCCTAACTTTCTATAGTCTCAGTCTCTTGCTCTACCAGTTACTTCCCCACACATTGTTAATAATCATTATGTCTCTCTTATCTTTGCAATTAATACAACCCGCTACCCTGTGAATCCCTCTAGGTAATATCCTCCCTTCCCTTAACGCAGCTAAGCTCCTTAAAAAAGAACATGAAGTTGTTCATTTTAATTCTTCCATCTATGTTTAATTCTACAAGGCTTCTGGGTGGACCCTACCACGTTCACTTGGGCATGTTACTGAAACAGACCTCACAAAGCTCCCCCAATAAACTCCTCACTGCGGCATCCAATGGAGTATTTCCATGAGCTCCTTTCCTGCCTCCTCTTCTTAAATACTACATATTGAAAGGTCGCTGTTCCTAATTTTATTCTTCCTCCTCTCAACCTTTTGCTCTGTGCAACATTAACACTCTTATTAAATGCTGATGACCAACAAATCCGTGTCTCTAATCTAGTCTTGTGTTCTGACTCAAGCCCCCTATTGAAATTCATACATGGCATCTCCACCTGGCTGGTACATACACACTTTGAGCAAAACATAGTAAATACTCCTTGCATTTATTCCCAAAGTCCCCCCCCCCCAATCCTGTTTCTGTTGGTGGACAGTATCACAGTCCTCCCATTAGCTCAAGATTCCCACCATTAGCTTGAGAATCAACCTATAATACCACATTTTCAGTATCATCCAAATTTTCTCACTGACCCAGCTTGTCAATACTACTTCCTCAACGTATCCTTCATCAACTACTCTCTCCTCCATCTCCACCATTGTAGCTTTCTTTCTTGTCTCAGTGTCACCAAAACGAGTTCTCTGGGGCATCTTATTGTGCATTCTGTATTCCTGCCAAAGATTTCTTATGGTGCATATTGCTAGGGTATATGTCAGATCTATTAAGCATAGAGTATAATGTCTTAATATAATAATTAAGTAAATGAGGTGAGGGATATGTTAACCAGTATGATGTAAGCATTCCAAATTGTATATGAAATCACCACACTGTAGCCTGTAAATGCATTAATGTATATATGATCTACCTTTTTTTGATTTAATAATCAAAAAAAAAAAGAATAAAAGGAGAGCAGATGAACTAACCTACAGAGTGTAAGTTTATCACAAAGAATGGTAAAATTGCAATAAAGTTTTTGAAAAAATGAAGGAAAAAATGTACAGCTTGGTTGCTCTTCTGCTGAAAACCCTCTAAAAGATCTTCACTGCATGGACTTGGACGTGGTGTCTCATGCTTTCCATGATCTGACCCCTGCTACTCCCTCATCTTCATTCTTACCTCTTGCCACACCCTGTTTATACGCTTCCATGGCCACATGTACCGAACATGTGGGTTCAGGCATTTTTCTTCTCTTCCCTGCTTCTTGTCCAAAATATGTCCCCATCCCTGACCTTGAGAAACAAATCTCATCTCTGCCCTTCCAGATCATGTGGGAGATTTCTTATATAGATGACCTTTCCTTGATGGCACTGGTACATCTAAATGATTTTTAAAATTCCCCATGATTTTTAATCCCATTTAAAAGTAGGCCCCATTGAAAATAACATACCCATATTATATACACAACATTTTTGTTATGAAAAGAACAAAGTGTCAACATAGGAAAAATCTATCCGGTCAACTATTGACAGACATAAGCCGTGTCTTGGACTTTGGCTACAGCTAACCCAGGAAACCTTCCAAGTTAACCTTTGAACCTCAGAATTTAGTAAAAGGAAGGCAACCAAAATAAACCAGATAGTCAGTTTAAAATGCAATCAGCATTATTTCTGGACACAGCTTAAAGATCTATTGTTACCAAATTAACCCTAGGCAGAGCGTGGATTAAAGTCTTCAGCAAATAGTGATTTTAAAAATCACATGGAATGTTCTTCATTTGGTTGATTCAGGACTATACTTACTCAGAGGTAAAGACAGAATTAATTTGCCCTGGAAACCTAGATTGTTTTATTATTTTACCATTTTTACCTATAAACACACATTTATATGCTAGCGCAATTGAGGAGTCTCAGACAGTAAAATGCGTCCAGATATAAGTGTAGAGTATAAATGTCTTAACACAATAGTTAAGTAAGTGAGGTGAAGGCTATGCTCACCAGTTTGATGTAAGCATTCCAAATTCTATATTAAATCAGCACATTGTACCCCACAAATGCACTAACATATACATGATTTATGTATTTATGACCTAACAAAAATTAAATTAAATTGAAAGACAAACAAACCCCCACCTAGAATGCCATCTCACTCCAGCTGCGAAATCAGATGTGCGGCTTTTCCGTGTTCACTTCCACACCACTATAGTGATACCTGTGAGTTTATATTTTCATATTAACTTTTAAAATACACAGCAGTATATAACTTCATCTTCACTGTAAGATTCAAACATGCACACTCATTTAAAATAAAAAAGTTCCCCCTCCACTTTTCCCCAGATTGATTTTCCTCCCTAGAGGTAAGTATTTAGGGTATATCATTCAAACTATTATATTACACATTCACATATACACGTTTTTAATATACATGTGATTTGTAAAATGCATTGTTCTAAATCTTACATTTTTCCCCAACAGTGAGTCTTAGAGATATTGTTGATAAAAGTAAAATTGTCAATAAAATACTTGAAGGGCAATTTTAAAATTCCACTTTTTTATGTTGATTGTATTAACTTTTTAAAATTTCAGAATATTAGGGGCACATGTTTCGTTTACATACCTTGTTTTCGTACAGATTGAGTCAATGTTATACACATAAATGTACCCTTCACGCTCGCGATATTCTGCACTGTACCCAGGTGCTATAAATTTACCTATCCCCTCTTAACTAGCAATTTCACATCTGTAAAAGAAGGCTTCTATAGTAGTGTTTATTACAGGCTGTTTGAAATAATCAAAACAACAGGAACACCCGACAACAGAAAATGTTTTAGTTTATTATGATATATCCATGCCATGTGTTGTCATGCTGCTGTTTAAAAGAGACAGATCGAAATATAGATAAGTTATTTCACCTTGTTCCCCTCATCATATTAATTTAGCTTTATTACCAAGTAATATTCCCTAAGAATAAGTTTATCAAAAGATTATCAGTAATTTTAATTTTCAGTGTCAGAGTAAACTCTTAAACAAATAAGAGTTGCGAGTAGGTTTCAAATTTGAAAAAGGATAGAAAGTCTCTGTATTTGAAAAACAATCAGAATAGTTTGAGGAAGAGACATTTTTTCCCCCTCAAAAAGTAATTACAAGGAGACATTGACATGGAAAATGGACTTTGAGCAAAACACTTGAGCCTCAGTTCTCCAGCTTCTAAATTGGAATAATAATCATAAATATTAATAAAGTTTAAAAGTACTAAGTACAACTATCTGCTCATTAAATCTATTTTATAACTATAATTAAAATTCCTCCTTCAGTAATTGATTAACTCAATTAATTCTGATTATATCAGTTCTTCAATACTTATCAACTTAATTGACACCACAGGTAAGGACAATTGGTTAATAGAACAAGAGGTCTTTGGATGGAGATAGTAATCTAATAAATAAGGCTATACTTAAAATATATCTACGTCTCAATAATAAAATCTGTTTGAAAATATTAACTTCATTTTAATTTACAATTCATGATTAATGTATTTTTAAAAGGTAAATTAATTAACTTCAAAATAAATGTTTATTTTCTGCAGGTGTCCTCAAACTTTTTAAACAGGGGGCCAGGCGGCGCCTGTGGCTCAAATGGGTAGGGCGTGGGCCCCATGTGCCAGAGGAGGCAGGTTCAAACCCAGCCCTGGCCAAAAATTGCATTAAGAAATAAATAAATAAACAGGGGCCCCGTTCATTGTCCCTCAGACCATTGGAGGGCCGGACTGTGGGCCCCAGGAGGAGTCCGCTGCTAAGCAGGACAGGCAGTGGTGGCAAAAACACCAATCAGGCCAGATAAATGTCCTAGGCGGGCTGCATGTGGCCCATGGGCCATAGTTTGAGGATGCCTGCTTAATAGAATAAGAAAAAATAGAACCCTACTGAAAATTCTAACTATTCCTTCATTTCTAAAAATAGTTTGCAATATGCTTGCTCATCTCTCATTTTCTATATTTTGTGTTTATTGCCACACTATAAAATAAACTATCAGTTGTAGAATATGGGTCTCCTTTTCCTTTCTATCATCTAATCTAACAAATCCTTACCATAGAGCAGATCAAATAAACGTGGGATGATGAAGAACAAACATTAATGTTATGTTTACATTACTATATGTAATGTAGACATAACACTCCAACAAAAGTAAAAAGTAAAGGAGATGATGGCAGAATTGGTTTTTGGGTTTTTTTTTTTTTTTGTAGTTTCTGGCTGGGGCTGGGCTTGAACCCACCACCTCCAGCATATGGGACTGGCGCCCTACTCCTTTGAGCCACAGGTGCCACCGTGGCAGAATGTTTTAATGACAAATGTTATGCTACCATTTGGATCTCACACTTTTTCATTCACCATCTTAAGGCTGTATTGTCCATAAAGGTAAGAAGGGAATGAATTTAGATAAAGGTGGAAAAATGGGGGTCCTGACTGATAAGTAGGGTCATATTCTGGCTTGTTTTAAATAACACAGACTGAAAGGAAGATCTAGTATGAGAAATACGTGAGCCCTGTTAATTCCCTACAGACCTAAGGCAGGCTTGATTTACAAAAACTTAAGAGCAAGGAACTTATTAAAGACTAAATTAAAATACTTGAGACTGTTGTATATAGCTATGAAACAGGGCCAGCCCCCAGGTTGTTATATTGTGATTAATGAAATGAAGGCAAATATATTAGGTGTAAAAGAGAAAGAAATTATAAACATTCAAAAAAGGGCTTAAGAAAACAAAAAAATCGAGAAAGACTTTTAGAAGTGTGATATAAATATTAAAAAATATTCACCTTCTCTCGGTGATAAACAGATGACTGAATAACTCGCTTAAAGGAGATCAGAAGAGGAGGTAACTAAAGATAAATTCCCAATCTCATAAATAAAAGATAGTCTAAAATGTGAAATGTCTTTCACAAATGTCATTTAATCTGCTTTATAGTCTCTCCTTTGAAATGAGAGAGAGAAAACCCCTCCTGACACATTTCTAGTGAATTACTTTCTAAAGTAAGATTCAATAAACATACTCTAAGATGATTGTTCTTATAAATTATCTCAGGTAATTCTCTTAGCAGCCCACCGTGGTAGGAATTAGTACCCTCATTTTACTGGTGGATGAATAGGGGCTCCGAACGGGGTAAGAAACTTAGCTAGCTGGAATGCTTCAGAGCTGAAATCTAAATTCCTTTTTTTTCTTTCCACTTAAGCTTTAACACTCTATCACATCACAGTGGATTAAAAATCCTTCTGCAAATATGCCATCGGAATGGAAATTGATCCCTTGCAGTCAGAGTTTCAGTCAGTGTTTAATTGATGAACAGAAATATTCTCATTAGATACAGGAGAGTAGTGTTTATAAATTCTATCATGACTTAACAAACCTGGTTATATGAAGTAATCAGATATATCACACATGTTTCATGTGGTAGGATAGATAACCAGGCTGTTAAATGAGTTCTTTATAGTTTTCTTTTTGTTGTTGTTATTGCTGGATTACTCTGCTTAAAGAAAACTCTTTGCAATTAAATAGCAATCAAGCACTTAAAAGACAAGCTGATCTCAGTACTGTATTTATGGAAGGCAGACAAAGATTGCTTTTTCCACTCTGTGGTCTGGACACCTGGTGTACAAACATCTGCAAGAGGGTCAGCGTAATTGAAACCATCCTTCATGTCTCTGTCATGTAAACAGAACTCTGAATTTTGAAAACTCTATGTAACGCAAAGAGATAAGTTTTTTTTTTTTTTTCCGCATTACTGTTATGAACTGCCAGTGTTTCGGTCCTTAATTCATTTATCTTTGTGGCTACTTCCATAACTTTTAAAAAATCATTTTCCCCTTAATAAAATATTTCCCATTGGCAAAGCTAATTATGTTATGCCCAAGCCACAGAGACAAGGACAGTTTATCCAGACATTCTTAATCTGTATTAGTGGAGACACATTAGGGTGAAGAGAAATTCTTATAAGGTACCCAATCTCCATAGTCACTTAGTTAATCCCACCATAGTCAAATCTAAATTATCATCCCATTGTATCTAACCTGCCATGTGCCTCTGAATTTTTGCCTATTTAAAGACACACCGATTCACTGTATTTTAAGACAACAGATCTATTTAAGGCTTTGCACCAAGAAGGTGTTTTACTAAGTCAAACATCCTTTTTCTAACATAATGTAAGGTTGCAGTCTTTACATATTTATGATTCAATTTAACAAGTATTTGCTGAACTTTTCTACCAATCCTCATTGTTAAAGGAATTAGGGAGGCTTATAGGTATTACAGAATCTGCTACATGTTCACAAGCAAATAAATTCTACTAAGATGAAAATAATTTAATTTACTGAATGGTATCTCCAATTTTCCATACTTCTTGATTTGCCTAACTTACTTAAGAGTGGTAATAAACTGTTGAGGTTTCAGCTCACTAGTCTACTAATTAAATACTTATCAGGGATATGGGAAGCATTCCTTTTTTACAGCAATATTAAATCCTTACTGACTTTTTTTTAGTACTTTATCAAGCTGGGTTTCACTTATTCTGAGTACCAGTAATGCCACCATTTCCGCTGGAACTTTCCTCCATAATCAAACACATGTCACTGTACATCGTATTTCCTGCCATTGAGTTCATCCTCTTCCTGATATTTATGAAGCTGTGGGTAACTACCTTAAATTGGCAGGACCAAAAATTAATTATGGTTTGTTATATGCAGTGCGGGAGAGTCAACGATCATTCGTAAATTTCCCTGGATAATGAACTTGCTCTTACTGTGAAGGGTCATCATTATTGTAACCATTTCTGAATAATAGAAGTATTATTCATTTGACGAGCAAGGGAAAAGTTAAAAAAGAGTAACTAAAATAGTCAATCCCTTCTAGGTGCATCAGGAAACTTTAGACCTTCCTTCTGGGGAAAAGAAAAGATGCAGGTGAATGGAAACCCTGCCCTTAGAAAGAAACCAGAGAGATTCACATGTACCCTTATAGGATCCAAGTAGGCTATTGATTTCCTTAAGGAAGAGAGCTTAGAAATAGTATTTATGACTGGCAGGTTAGCCATTCAGAGATGGCAGTAACTATATTCATTCTGGCAAGTGACAGTGTATGTTGTTAGATTCTGATATCACTTCTACTTCTGCCCCCAGGCCATTTTGTTCAGATGTCCATCATGTAGCAGTGAGGGACAGGACCTTCACAAAGCCTGGCCAACATTGACAAGCCAAGTTACTTTATAGTCTAGTTGACACATCCTCTGTGGTAGATATTTACTTGTGGGCCTTAACTTGTGATGCAGACAGCTTCTCACTTGTGCCACATTCGTATGTCCACCCACATGCCTCTACCTCAGACCTTCTTGTCTCTGATTTTCCCAACCTTTTTTTATAGGCTCCTAATCCAGCCAGGCCATTCTCGTTGCCCATGAGTCCACATATGCTCTAACCTTGGGCCATTCCCCATCCATGCCAAGTGGATGACCAGGTCCACATCTCAAAGCTCCACCCATTGGAGAGATCTTTTCCCCTCACCACTTTTTCTCAAGGGCTTCCTTGAGTGAGACCATAATATGACTGTCATACATTTTTAGCTTATACCCACATACTAAGCTAACCCAGCCATACCCCAGGCTTTGTCGTTTTCCTTCCTTCTTTAGCAGAGACTCCCTCATATGGTCATAGCTGAGGCTGGGGGAGGGGTGCTGGTGAAACTGTAGTGAGTGACATAGTGAGTGACAGGGAAAGCTGGACTTGCTCATGCAGCTTGCTTGAGCCTTGTGGTTCTGCTTGTGCTGAGTCCAAGATGTACCAATTTTATGGTGTGGGAGCTTTGATAGTGGTCCTGCCTGATTTTATGACTTCATGTGTCTCTGATAAGACCTAGTTCATAATGGCCAGTTCTAAATCCAGGGTCCCTTTGTTTTGATATCTCTACCAGGGTTAGGAGCTGTTTTGTAAAAGATGCCCAGTCTTTCACTGCAGTTGGCATGATCTTGGCCTGCATTGTGCTTCTTCCATTGGGACTTGCCATAATTCCACACCATGTCTTTTTCCATTATTGACACCTCCAAGATGACAGGTTGTGCCACATTGTATCACAATGCCTGCTCTAGGACCCACTCAAAGCTGGCAGTCTGCAGTGTAACTCAGTATATGAGTAACAGGGGTACCACATATTTTAAGGCGTAAAATATGTTTCCTTAAGAACCCAGAGATTCCTAACAGGCTTTGTATTTTCTTCTTTCCAGTAAGAGATAGAAGATGCAGCATTTTTTCCTTTTGCTTTGGAGATAAGGTCCCAGAATGCTACTGACTATTGGACTTCTTTTTTTTTCTGGAGACAGAGTTTCATTTTGTTGACCTTAGCAGCAGAGTGCCATGGTGTCATGCCTCACAGCAACCTCAAACTCTTGGGCTCAAGAGATTCTCTTGCCTCAACCTCCCGAGTAGCTGGGACTATATAGTAAGGTGGCCAGATTTTAACATTGGTAAAGTGGGACACCATTGATCGAGGGTGGGGTGGAGGAGGGGTGTGTTCTTGATTAAAAATTTGGTCTATATGGAGCAACAAAAATTTTCATAGAATGCAAAAATATATTGTAATATATTTTTTAATTTCAACATAAGTACAATTTCCAAATATAATACATTAAAAAAAATTATGTATAGGGCGGCACCTGTGGCTCAAAGGAGTAAGGCCTGTCCATCTGGGTGACCTTGCCCAGGAGGGGAGTAGGGAGTTTACGTTAGCCTTTTCATTTCCAAATGAAGTTACATTAACCTCTTCATTCCCAAATGGAGTTACATTAACCTTTTCAGCAACTGTATATTCCCTTCCCGTTGTCCTGCCCTTCCCTAGATTGTCGTGCATTCTTTCCAAAAATCGGGACTTTTTAAAACACTGCGGGATGCAGGACAAATTGTTAAAGATCAGGACTGTCCCGCCAAAAGCGGGACGTCTGGTCCCTTAGACTACAGGCACTCACCACAACACCCAGCTGCTTTTAGAGACGAGGTCTTGCTCTGGCTCAGGATGGTCTCAAACTTGTGAGCTTGGGCAATCCACCCTCCTCAGCCTCCCAGAGATCTAGGATTACAGGCTGAGTGACCACACCTGACGCTGGACCTTTAAAATCTTTAGTGAAGTGGCAGGTCATTGAATCTTTGTAGGATTTTTTCTTCCACTCTTTGGAGTACATGTGTCACACCAAGTCTTCTAGAAAGCTCTCCACCTCTTTCTCGTGCATGGTATCATCAATGTGATATTATGTGGGGTGTCCAAATGCTCTGATTCTTGTAGCACTCTATTATGACAGAGGACTGAAAAATAAACATAGCCCCTTGTAGCAAAACTATAAGGGCTTCTTGTTATCCATTCTATGTGAATCTTAACTATTTCTGATCCTTTTTCCTGACTGGAATAGAAAGGAGTGCATTCACCACATCAGTGGCCACAAACCACACACTTCAGGCTGCTCTGGCAAAGATGCTGTACACAGCACAGTAGGTGTGACTGCACCTCCTACTCCCTTGCAATAATTTGAAGTCATTCTCTGCAATTTAAGCAGAGATGTGATGGGGACATACTTCTTCATCTTTTTTTTTTTTTTTTTTTTTTTGAGACAGAGTCTCAAGCTGTCCCCCTGGGTAGAGTGCCGTGGCATCACGCTCACAGCAACCTCCAACTCCTGGGCTCAAGCGAGTCTCCTGCCTCCGCCTCCCAAGTAGCTGGGACCACAGATG